>JASSUY010028816.1:0-54529 GCA_032466535.1 Forpus xanthops
CATGAGGGACTGCACTGAGAGGACAAGGGGTAACGGGTTCAAACTTAAACAGGGGAAGTTTAGATTGGATCTGAGGATTAAATTCTTTCCTGTAAGGGTGGTGAGGCACTGGAATGGGTTGCCCATGGAAGTTGTGAATGCTCCATCGCTGGTGGTGTTTGAGGTCAGGGTGGACAGAGCCTTGGGTGACATGGTTTAATGGGAGGTGTCCCTGCCCATAGCAGGGGGGTTGAAACTAGGTGATCTTAAGGTCCTTTCCAACCCTAACTATTCTATGATTCTATTATTTTATGATTCTATGATTTCTCCTCTTTTTAAGATACAGTGCAGACTGGCTCTAGCTTGATAGATATTAAAATACTTGTGGGGAAAAAGATTGGCATTTAAATCTATGGAAAAGAATTTTGAGTGAGGAAATTAGAATTTTCTTCCAGTAAGTCACTTGGGAAGTGGAGAATCTTTAGTTTACTAAGTTAATGAATTCCTGGTTGTTCTGGAATAAATGAGAGACTTTTGTTTACTGTGAGTGATGCTTATGTTCAGTGGTATTAATGTTACTTTCTGCTTTTATTGAATCATACGTTGAAATTGTTGCTAAATTATCAGCTTAAGAGGTGAATAGTTTGCCGCAAAAATGATGCACGTTTCTAAAGTAGTTTCTGAGTGCTGTTGGTTCCTGGGTGCTGCTGGCTCTGTGTAATTATTAGCTTACTGAGTAATGTGGTTGAGTATGTACTTTGTGCAGTGGGAGCACGCCTGACTCTCACAACCTAGGTAATGGGATTAGTTTACAGAGAGAATGCAAGTTGAGCAAGAAATATTTTTTAATTAACTTTAAGGTTACAGATGCTGAACCTCTGGTGTCTCATGTACTTGCTTTCATGTATTACCAGTTCATGTATACAGTGACCAATGAAGTTTACATTCACTTTGTACAGAAGTAAGTGCTTTCAAAAGGCAAGACACTGGCTCTTCTGCCTATAAGTGAGGTAAATGTTCTTCATGTTGGGAAAACTTACACTTTCAGCTGTGGCACAGGAATGCAACAGAATGCAATTTTTTGTTTAGATTTTAAATCAACATCATCTTTGTGTGAATAAGGATGTGGATGTCACAACACAAATAGACTTCAGCTGACAACAAATCTTACCTTTTAACAAAATATAGCCCATTTACATAGAGACCTGAAGATGTTCTCCATTAAGCGTGTACTGATATGATAAACTCCCTTCAGGGAATTATAGCTGAAGAGAGTCGTTTCAGTTGCCAGACACAGATGTTAGAGAGCAAAGCAGCTTATCACCAGGAGGAAGTGCTATCTATTATATGACCCCTCAACCCTGAAGAAAACCTTCACAGTGAAAGAAGTGGACTTGACTCAAGTTGTGGCAAGCCACCATGGCTTTATTTAAAATGTTCACCTCCTTAATGCTTCTTGATATAGCATCTTGACTGTGGCACACAGCTTTTGCTTTGAAAGTTGTCACTGGGATAATATGGGATGTCCTAGCTAATTTAGTTAGCAGGTTCCTTTAAGGATTTAATGAGTATCAGCAGCAGATTTTGGATCTGGTGAACTTCTTTTTTTCAATCTGGGATGTAGCCTCAGTTGCTGTTGAATGTTTTCCCCATGTTGCATTTTTTCACTGCAAGGTCTGTTATCTGATCTTTTAAAATTAATCAAATAGTATAAAAATGCAAGATTAAATAGTGAAAATTAATCTAACACCCACTGCAGGACAGCTGGTGGGTTAACAGAGCGGTATGAAAGTGCTGAAGGTATTTTCTAGAGCTGCTTTTTTTCTTTGTGAGGAAATTTAACTACACTGACTAGTTGAGGCCCTTGCTTCGAATCAATGCCTGGAAAAGCCTTATCTTGAGCTGGGGATTAACTGTGTAAATGAGGTACCAGAAGTTCAATGTTGCTGGAGAGAATCCAGATTTGTGAAGCTGCTGTGCTATGCCCCAACCCGCGGAGGTTAGGTGAGCAATTCTCTAGGCATTTTCTCACATTCCCGCCCCCAGCAATCTCAGCTCCAAAGCTTTCCCTTTCTGGGCTGTTAAATCGTATCCCTCACAAAGTAGAGCTCACAAGTTTGACTTAGCGGAGTTTTAACAGTAGATGGCAGTGGACAGCAAATCTAAACCACGTGGCCTCCTGCTCGTCTTACATTGAGGTTGGTCTGATCTCTGACAAACTTTCTCTGGAATTACTGTCTTAGAAACAGTCTAAGCATATGTTTCACCATTTATCTTTTTTTTTGCTGAAGAATGAAAGAGGTTGTTAAAATATAAACAGCTTGCAGGTACAGCGTTTTAATTTATTTTTTATTCATACAAAGTATTGCAAAAGAGATGTTGCCTTGTAATCCTAATTGTGCAAGGGCTGTAAAAGATGGCTGGTCTGGAGGCAGTTTTAGTCAGGCTTGTAGAGAAAAGGGTGAGACATTACTGTTAAAATGACTTAGATATAGCACTGAAGGAATTAACTGAAGTTTTGGAGTGTTAAGAAGCCTGCTGAAGGCAGGAAATGCAACAGTGTCTTCCCACCCCCTCTTCCTCTGATCCCATCATATGGAAAGAAAAGATGATGCTATTGATTTCTCCTGATTGTCATTACCACTGCTGTCTGTCATGTCTTTCTGCTACTCAAGTTTCTGTGGTTCAGATCGAGTAGATTTCTTGTGGAAAGAAGAATGATTCAGCTACATTTTCTTGGTGGTTTGGTGTTACTTTTCCTTTTCTTGGATACTTTTCAAGGCATTCCATGAGTATTAGCTTCCTCTGGGCCCTTGCTGTGATTGCTTCTAGTGAGCTGCATGTGGTCTTAGTCAACTGCAGCATGCTCCATCAGGCTGCCAAGAGCATTGGGAAGCAAGGAAGAGGTGCAGAGCTTCAGCTGCCTGCACTGTTGGCTCCCAGTCCCATGGATCTCATCTCCTCTTCCTTTCTGTGGCAGTTCTGTATATGCAGAACTGAGAAGTGCTGCCTTTTGCCAATCTTCTTGTGCATGACTCAGTTATCTCCAACCGCTGACACTCTGGAGGTCGAACCTGCGGTCAGAAACCCTCATGTGTTCCTTCCCACTGGTGGAGGGGGAATCATCTCCTCCCTGCTTGTAAACCCTAAAATCTTTTCTGTCATTAATAACCCACTGTGGGGAATTTATGTCTAGTGAAATTGTGTCTGAATTGCCTTAAGGGGCAGAAATATGGCATGCTGTAGGGAAGCTGTGCTGCTGAGCTCTGCTCAGGCAATTCTGACCCTGCTTTACCTGCAAACCTGGCGAGGGTTGTCCCCTCTGTTGGACAGAAGCTGTGATCTGAGGAGTGTGGCCAGATGGCACAGAGAGCTTCCATCACAACGTATGAGTCATGGACCCTGGACAAAAACAGGGAAAAAATAGGTGCACCCCTTGAAGCTTCATTTCCTTAGCAGGAATGGGGTTGTGGCTTTGTGTTGAAGGTTGTGCCAATGAAGACTTCTGTGGATTAACCAGTGGGAGGCATGCCCTAGCAAAATGTAGCCGCTGTGCACGCAGGTGCATCTGAAAACTCTTTTCTAGATGATTTGTACCTGTTTCCAGTTTTATTTTGCAGGCTTAGAAATTGTTATTGTAATGTTGTAATTAGTATTAATTTGGTTGCCCAAAGCAGTGGTAAATGCTCCATCCCTGACAGTGTTCAAGGCCAGGTTGGACAGAGCCTTGGGTGACATGGCAGGGGTGTTGGAACAAGGTGATCTTAAGGTCCTTTCCAACCCTACCTATTGTATTGATTCCATGATTAGTAGAAATAACTCATGTCTGTATTTGAGGAATACATCTAAAGATCATGTCTCTTGGTTTATCTCTTTACCAGCTAGATGCTCCTTAAAGTTCAGTACAGATTTACAGGAGGATTTTGATTCTCCATGCCTGTAACATTTTTATTTTGTAAAATGCTTTAAAGTTCGAGTTAAAGCAAAAAACACCGAATGAAAACTGGGGTTAGAAACTGATGTGGGTAGGTCCACCAACGGGTCCGGGCAGCAGTGACCCTGAGGGAATGGGGGCCACGAGGAGGAGCCGGTTTTTCTTTATGAAGCTCCTCCTCTGCTCCTGAGGTGTTGGGAGCGTTTCGCGAGCTCGGCCGCGGGTTCCCCGCAGCGGAAGCAGCCATCAGCGCTTTGCCGCGGGGTAGCGGTAACCGCGGAGCGGTACGGGGCGGTGTTGTGACGCCACGGTGTTGCCGAGAGACACCGCGCTGTTTTCGCGGGGTGCCCAATAGGAGTCGGGGGAGGTGACGTCATGCAGCCGGCCGCGCCTTCTCATTGGCCAGCCCTAGCAGGGGGGCGGTGCGAGTTCCGCGGCGAGCGGTGCGGGAGCGGCGCGGAGCTCCGCGCTAGAGCCGGGCGGGAAACGCACCGCTCTGTCTGTGTGTGTGTGTGTGCTAAAGTTGGTCACGGCAGCGGGTGAAACAGTCGGTTCCGACCTCCCGTCCCGCTCCCCGCCGGCCTTGTTCTTCCGACAGCGAAGCGCTCACGAAGGTGTGAGCGGGAGCGGGGAGGAGTTGTACAGCTGGTTTAAATCAGTGCGAGGCACTTCGGGATGTGCTTTAATTATCCTTGTATTTCATAAACGCTGCAGCAAAAAATCTTCAGTTTTTCTTCGCTGTAATTATACAACTACAAATATAACTTTTACATCCTCCTTTTTTAAGCCCCCCCTCCCGCAGCTGTAGCCGTTTTCTGTTAATCAGTTACTGCATAGGGCTTCCCGGGGCTTTTATCAACGCTGCTGAAGTTTCTTTACTGCCTTCGAAAAAGCGATGTTTAGATACAGATCAGATCTGAGTTCTGTTCTCCCTTCATCTGAGAACTTGTAATTCTCTCCCCTTTTATGCTTTCTTAATTACTACAAAGATTTTAATACGAGTAGGGAAAGCAGATGGAGCTGGTTTTCCTGCAGAGAGCCCCGTAACGGTGCTGGTTTAGCATAAGGTTTTTCTTTCATGCCTTCTCTGAGCTTTTGAAGTGATGATAGTGAAGTACCCGGGTTTGAAATGGGTGTCCCGTACGCTGGTGTGGGTAAGGGAAAACTTCTTCAATTTCCCTCTAAAGGGGGTGTAAAGATTTGTGGGTGGTCATCTTCTGGGGACAGCCCAACCTTTATACGGGTCTCTTAAGACTTTTATTTCCGCGTCTTAGCGCTGTTTTGCGAGGCCTGACTTGACCGCTGTGGGTCGACTGCCAGGTCCGACTCAAATCAGCAGAAAAACGAAGCGTGCTTCTGGCAGGGCTCGCGCACACCGGAGCGGAACGGGGTTGACCGGCAGGCTCCGGTGTTGAAGCCTGACCTTGGCCAGCGGCTTCCCGCCCGCCAGTCCGGGGACGCTCCCCCCGGAGGGGAAGGACCAGTGCTGTGCCCGGAGGCCAGTTTCGGGGGAGGTGACCCCGTGCTGATCCATACGTCCCCCGCAGGGTCTCGGCCCCGGGAGCGCTGACCCTCATCGAGCCGACCTGGGGAGGAAGCGGTGCCCCTGCGGGGGCAGAAGGCGGGCCGGCCCCTCCCGGGGGTGGGCGGCGGGCGGGGCGCGGCGCGGCGGCTCCTCCTCGCCGGGCCGGGGTTAGTTTCGGAGCGGAGCCGGGGGCGATTGCAGCGGCGCCCGGTGGGAGCAAAGCGCGGGACGGGGCGGTGTAGGCCGGTACGGTACCTCCCGCAACAGGTCTCCTTCCCGCGCGTCCCGGCGGTAGCGCAGGCCCTCCGCTTCCCCGGTCTGCCGCTCCGGGCGGCGGAGCCGTCCCCATGCGGTTCGGCTCCAAGATGATGCCGGTGAGTCCCGGGAAGGACAGGGCCGCGGGGGGCGCTCGGCTCGGGGCGGCGGGTGGAGCCTGGGGGCCGCCCCTGAGGCGCGGAAAGTTGGAGCGGGGCAGCGGGAGAGAAATGGATCCTGCGGACGTGGAGGCGGGCGGGGGGAGGCTCTGCTGCCCTCCGGCCTTCCCTCAGCCCAGTGCGGGCTCCGCAGCCGCGGGGCCGCCGCGCAGGGGCTTCCCCTCCCCCTCCCGGCTTTTTTCCCCCTTTCAGCTCTTCCCTTTCTTTTTCTCATGCCGGGATCAACTTGTTTGACGGGCCCGCTGGAGCGCAGCCAGCGCAGGGGGCCCGCAGCGCACGGGAGCTTCCCTCCGTTCCGCTCCGAGGGGCTGTGGGGTTGGATGGGATAAGGCTGCACCCGCCGGGGCTGTTTCCCCTTGGGGTAAACAGGCACCTCCTTTGAATCCTGTTTTATTCTCTTTCATTTAATGGCATTAACTTCTTAAAAGTTGTTACGAGCCGTGCCGCCTCTCCTTCTCCTGGGGGCTGGTGGTGGTGGTGGTTTTGTTTTCGAGCGCACGGACTCCAAGAGGAAGATGGTGTCCATGTTGTTTACGGGTTGAAGGGATGATTTGCTCTCCAGGGTGGGTATTCTCATCCTTGTCAGGGAGAATTTCAGGAGGTGATGGTGTGAGTTAAAACTGCTCTACTCTGGGAAGCGTTTTGTATTGTCACTTTCAAAATGGACTGGGAGGACCACCTCCATTCAGAGTTTTAACATGAATTTTCAAAGTACACCGTTTTGTCAGCTGAAGTTGGATGGAAGCATAGCACAGCAGTTCTGCTTACTTTTCAACACAAATATGTGAAAATAGTGACATAAAATACTCATTTTCTTAAAAAGTATGCCTGCCTCTACCTAGTTTTACCAGCAGGGATGCCCCATGAAACCCATAAGGTGTTATTCTGAGAGACTGGAGTATGTACAGAAAATCCCAGTGAGTTTAGGCCAAGCTAAAGGTGGTCTAAAATGGTCTCTCTGCCACCTTGTGCCAGGTGATACAGCCTGCCTTACTTCACTTGGTACCCAGTAGCTTTACATGAATAGAAGCTCTACAAGCAAGGAAGGAACTGTGCTGGAAGACTGGAAGGTGAAACTGGGAATCTGTGCTGGAAGGATGTGGGTGTCAGGGATGCTTGTTTTGCTGTCCCTGTGAGGTTCCTCTGCAATTAGGAGGAAATAATGAGCGATAATTGGATCTAGAACACTAGAGAAGGAGGGGTTACTGTTGTAACTAGTGAGGGAGGAACAGACAAAATACAAGCCCAACTACAGATTAAATAGCCCATGTGTTGTGCAACTGTGTTATTGTCTGCCTATGAAAACTTAGAAAAACAAGCAGTAAATGTAACAAGGTGTTAATTCGACCCATGTCAAAACCAGGGTAGGTAAGCACAATGAGATCTCCAAGAGATGCTATTGCTGGCTTGTTCCTTGTCACTGAGTTGGAGTAAAGGCAAAACCAAGCAGGAGCAGTCTTACCTCATTATGGGACAAGTTCTGGAGTATGCATTGCCCTGGTGGCTCAGGTTTTTCTTTGGCTCAACTCATTGGTGATCCTGGGTTTTAACCCATAAATAAAGGGATGGAATACTGCCTTTTCACGTGGTGTTTACTGTGAATAATGACAGATTTGTAAAGGCTGAATGTGGCTGAAGGAATAAAAAATGTAAGTATTATGGATATTAGAACTTTAATTCAGCTTTAAAAACAAAGAAACAAACCAAACAAAACCCTGACTTTTGGCATAGTCTTCAGGGGCATAAGGTTTCCAGCAGTGCAGAAGGGTGCCATCGAAGTGCTCTGGTTCACTGTCTGTAAGCCATGTAACAGCCCCTTGCCCCTTTGAAAACATCTCATAGTAAATATACTCGCATGAATGTGAATACAAAAGTGTGGAAAATGCAGTGCCAAAAGCAAGTCTTAATGTCTTACTATTCATCTTTTTTCAAGTATTTCTATGTATTTCCTCATAATCTTTTAGTTAAACCCCCATTATCTCATTTCTATTTTTATGAAGAGATTGAAGGAGTTTGGAGTGGGAAGAGAAGGAGAGTTTGAAGAAAGGAGGGAGTGGGACATCTGAGTGCTCTTTCTCATGCAGTAGTGAGGTGTTCATGGACTTGAGTATCTTTATCTGTAGTAGTAGGCTGGCCCTAAACCATCTGCAGAATGTTTTGTTTCTTGCTTAATGCTTCTTAAGAGGTCTTCTCTTCCTCCACCCTCCAAATCAAATTATCCCTGTAAGTTTTTAACTGTTTGCTCCAGGTCTGTCTCTCCTGTGCTCCAGAAGGTAGCATGGACAAGGGATTAAACGACATGGGAGGGCTCGTGACTGCAAATGCATGATTTCAGCCTGGATTTCACCTCTGTGTAGCTGCCACTGGAAAGCTTGGAAGCTGCTGTAGCAGCCTGACTACCCTTGCTCTTGGGGGGCTGGCCTGAGATGGGAATGTTTTCTTTGCAGTGATGACAGACAGGGCTCAACTGCTGCTGTAACCATATGTCAGGACAATGTGATTAAAAGCCTGTATAAGGGTGTAATATGAAGTAATTTGTGTGTAGCTGTACTGATGAAGGTAATAACAGGGTTAATGCTGCAAGCTGTGTGAAGTCTCACCTTTCATCTGGGAAGGCTTGTGGGAGTGTGACTGGTACTGCTAAGTAGTGAAAAGGAGCTGGAAATACTTTCTGAAATAGCATATTTTTTCTGCAACATAATTGGTCTCTCTCCCTTATTTTACGTTATTTCCCTCAAGATAAGCATGCATTGAGAAATAATTTGCATCATTATGCATACTGGATAAATGGCTTTTTACAGGCAGTGGGAGGTAACACAGATTGAGCTACTCTTTAATGCCCAGAGAAGTTTTCGAATCAAATCCCTCTGAACTAAGTAAGAGTCCATTTTGCAGTTTGCCTTGTGTACAGTAGTTATTGGGAGCCTCCTTGAGATCAGGATGGATCCAGATACATTGTTAGGGTTGGGGACTAACTTGGCAAACTGGAGAGTGCTTTCATTCTAAAATCAGTTTTGCTTGCTAGCATCAGAAATTACTTACATTTCTGTAACTGAAGTTTCCAGGTAACTGTATTCTTTTCTAATAAAATTAGACTGTGCTTTGTTAAAGTGTAAAGCTGTACCTTTGATAACCTAAGGAGCTGTGCTTTCCTTCTAAAGTCTGCCAAATGCCTTGTTCCAGGTGGTCTGCTCTGAGCTGTTACGTCTAGTGAGCACTCTGTTTAAAGTGAATATTGTCATTGCAGAATTCTTGTTGCTTTGTGGATGTTTGTTTGCTTTTTCTGATGTATTTTTAACCTTACAAAACAGCCCCAAACCCTTACAAATAAAGCCATTTTGTGTGTTCCATGAGGTAACTAAATGGAATTGCAATATGGATTCTGAATTACTGGAGCAGTGGTAGCCCATCTTGGGGCAGTTTCCTTAGGAAACACTTTTCTTGCAGCTTAACTAAAAATTCTACAGAAATAAACCTCTTGTACTTTGTAAGATGAGCAGCTGTGGGTTTATAAACAAACTGACCCCCAGGAGAGTTGCACAGCCTGTTCTGATACCAAGATGTGATCTCTAGCATCAAAGCCCCGTTTCCTATAGTCTTTTAATTATTTAAGCTCTGGTCAGGTTTATAGGTCATTAACACTGTTTTTCTTGTCTGCCTTTGTGAGTGGGATTTAAGACTGAGCTCTTTTGAGCATCTGCATTATATCTTCATCTGGTTGAAGTGTTTAGTATCTATTGTCTGTTCTTTTAACTGAATTTCCATTTAATGTTAATGATTGGGAAGTTTTAACGCCATGATTATATTCAAACATTTTAATGTGGTATTCAGAGTTAAGTATTTTGTCTAGAATGCTGAATAAAGCTCAGGTGATGGTTCTACTGAGTTTTCTTACCTCTAAACTTCTACCTCTTGCACTTCTCTTGCAAACCATCATTATGCACTATAGGTAATACTGCCTTTAAGTTCCTAGAGCGCTCCTTTTCTTTTTTATCTTTCTTGTCACAAGATCTTTTTTCCTTTTTTTTCCATTTTTTTTTCCCTGTCCAATGAATAATTATTCCAGGAATAGTTTTAAATGCATTTAATTTCTCAGATGACTTTTGAAATACCTTAGCCCTCCATCTGCACTTTGTGTTGTATTATGCTGTGGCATGTAAATGTCTTTGTTTCTTTGTGTGGCGTTTATCAAATGGGGGAAGGGCAATATTACAAATTCATACCAGATCAAGCTGTGGAGGCCATGGGAATAGCTAATTATGCTGCTTCTGATCTATTCAGCAGTTCAGGGTGGGAACGCCTCATGGAGCCCTTGCATTTACTGTTTCGAGGGCTAGAGTGCGGTGATGAAGTTTGGGATGGGTGGATAATTTCTTTCTTCTTTTCTTCCAAGTGTTGCCAGATGGGATCTCTGCTTTATTAGTGAGCAGGTCTGCTTTGTAGGATTAATTTACATGCGAGTCAGTTGAACTTTAAAAGAGGCAGGTATAAAGGTTATTTCAGCAGAATAAACTAGCGGAATGGCAATGTGCCTAGCGTTTCTTTCAAATTATTGATTAAGCAACTGTCTTGAAAGTACTCCATTTGTCTAGCCGCTGTCCTTGTTAGTAGTCTGCCTCAGGGACTCTCTTTCCCACTGTGCATGTTACTGAGCTTGTTTAATTATGGGAAGAGTTGTGCCTTGCCTGCTGTACAGCCTCTGAAGGGGGAGCTGGGGACTGACTCAGGTTACCTCCCATGGCTTGATGGCCCAGCTGGAAGAGGACTTCTTGCTTCCTTTTGTGTGTGCCTACTGATAACAAAAGGAACCCCCAGCTCCTTCTGACCTGAAGGCTTTTACTTCCTGTGAAGTGTAAAAACTTACTTAATGCTCCAGAAACTGGAAAGTACTCCTATTCATGAGGTAACAGGCAGATAAAACTCTTCTCTTTGCTCTCAGTTTTATTATCTTTAAGCCTGGTTTCTCTCAGCTTAGTCACTTGTGAGTAATGCCAAGTCTTTTTGATCCTCAAGTAGTCGGACAATATTGTGTATAAAGGTCACTAGAAATCCTGGACATCATGTGAAGTGTACTTAATTATCTTAGTCACTGTTGCTTAACTGTTTTAGAGGTTTCAGGTCCTTTCTGTGGAACATGAAAGACCTGAAGTGTTGCTTAGAACAGTGTTAGATAATGATAGCTGTAGTTTGGGGTAAATATGCCTGGACAGGGAATTGTGAGTCAATCAGAGTCAGGACAGCAGTCATGACTGTTGTGATGCTGGACATGCTAAAAGGCAGATACCACTCATCTGCTTGCTTTTGCTATTAGCTTTTTGTTAATCATTAACATTCTGGATCTTGCTGCTAGTGTTTAGAGTTAGTCATGCATGTGTCCTTGCCACTTGTTTCACCACAGCCATCATGTGTCATTATGTGGACATTGAACCCAATTGTGTCTAAAGGGTGGGACTTTAGGCACAAAAAAATGTCCAAAAGGGTGAGGTTCTTTTTTGTTGCTGTGGTGTTAATACCAAGAATTTTAGTACTGAGACGGTAACATAATTTCTATACCATTCATTCTAGAGTGATGCTTCCACATCTTAATATGATAGATGGCTGTGTGCAGTGCCCTAACTTCTACTGGCATCTATTTTAAAAGAAGAATTAGAGGAATACTTTCTGCCTATTTATTTACTAATTTTTATTCTATGTGTATCTTTGTTCCTTTTGCAAAGTAAAACGTCTATATTGTAAAGTCAGACATTACTGCAGTTATCCCTTGTTCTGCATGGTTCTCTTGATTATTGCTGGTTGAGTCAAGAAGACCTTTATCTGCATTATATCTTGGCCATAGTACCCAAACTTGAGTAAGAACATGGACATGTTCACTGTGCTGACTTGAAAGCTTCTGATGTTGTTATTTTGACTCATTCAGTACCAAACATCTGGTCTGTAAAATGCTAACTGCTATGGATCAGAGCATTTAATAAAGTGAGTGGAAGCTGCAGGGAGGTTAAGCCACTTCCTAAAGGTCATGTGGTGAGTTCAGCTTGGGATTTGGGGTACCTGTAGAGTAAAACAACTGGTGTGGCTGTAATACAAGTCTGCCATATCCAATATAAGTATTAAATGATCTTAAAGTAATTACATGGCCCGCACCCCTGCTTCTTTAGGTTAATCATGAATGGAGGAGAACCTTTATGGTAATTCATTCAGCTCCAAGCTTAAGAATGGTCCCCCAAGGAGGTACTTGTTCATAAATCCTTTACATGTGCATGAAGCCAGTGTTCCTGTTGCACTGTTTAAGGCATATCTTGGATATAAGAAGCAGCATGTGAATTTTTTGTCAAATAAATGAAGATAATTTTGTTGTCTTTTGATACTTTTTTTTTTTTTTGAGGCTTAACTGCTTAAGGAGCAATTTAGATCTAAGCTTAGATTACTTACTTTCCTCTATTGCAATGGAATGTTAAATCCCATTGTTTCTTTAAATTGAAAGCTAAGGAAGAGTCCCTGGAATCATGTGTTCTTACATTCAATTTCATTCTGTCATTTAAAAGAGGAAAATCCATGTTTCATTAGTTCTTCAGCAGGTTCGTTTTTAATGCTGTCATTGTTATCCCGCTTGAGCTCTATGCTGCACCAAACCACTCCTGTGCTCTGGTACTCCAGTGCAGCTGCATCTTGCCAGTCTGTGAATGTGGAGATGAGGCTACACGTAAGCGCTGGTGTAGAGTATCCCTCTTGTATTCTCAAGGTGTCAAGGCTTGTCCTTCTGCAAGATTACTGTTCCCTTGGGTTTCATTAGCCATAAGTCTCTTCAGCAAGACATGCAGGGTTCTCACCCTAATGTTCCTTAGTTGTGCTGGATGAAGTTGAATTTGTGTACATTGGCTGAGCTGGCACACAGAAACCATGGAATCATAGAATACTGAGTTGGACAGGACCCCAGGTATCATCTGCTTCAGCCTTTCTAGGCAAAGCATGACCTAGATCTGATGTCTCAGCACATTGTCCATTTGAATCTTAAACATACACAATGTTGGGGAATCTACAAAGGCTTTACTCCCAGTTATTGAGGTTTTTATTCAGCTGTTTGTCATACCAGTGCTCAGTTACAACTTGGTGGTAATTCCCTTAATGTCTGAGAGTGGTGGCTTGTCTGGCGTGTTGTTTTCCTTTTTGAAGTGTGTGCAAGCACCTTTCTTCATCCTGCTCTCCATCTTCTGTTTTGCTACCCTGAATGCAGAGGCTCGCCTAGATCAGTATCTGACCTGTGCAGAGCAGTGATTGATGGCTTCTGTCCTGTCTTCAGGAAAGTGAAACCCATTCTTTTGATCTTTGGGCATCCCATGCCTGGGAAGACCCTCTAAAGGATTGATTTCCAGAAACTATTGGAGGTTCTGAGCTACAGTGAGACTCTGTGTGTCTCTCCACGTAATGAAGTGTTCAGGAAAAGCTGGCGCAGCAGGGAATGTGACTGATTTCTGTCTGCAAGAGAGGGAGGGAGGTGTTGCCGAGTTGTGAAAGGCAGGATGCGTAGGGGCCAGGCAAAATTCCCCAGACCTCCTAGGAGAATGCCACAAAGCTCTCTTGTGAAATACCAAACCTGACAAAGCAACCCTGCCATGGGTCTTGATGAGCTGTGTTTCTGAAGAGCTTTGCCTGCTTGTCATGCAACCCCATAGCCACTTTATCAATGATAGCCATGCTGTGTCTTCCAGCCTTTTGAGAATACATTTTACAAGTAAAGGTTTGTGTGGGGAAGCTATGGAAACAGCACTGCACACTTCTTGCCTCTGCATTGTTATTCCTATGCTATTGTAGGTCTTGCCCACAAGGCCTTTTCTGCAGTGTGATTTACCCGTGTTGCACAAAACCATTGTTATTTAGAGTGTTTCTCTTGCAAAATAGCATTTAGTGAAGTTGGATTAGAGGAATAAGTTCTCTGCCTCCAGGGAAGCTGAATGAGTGGCCAAGTATTAACGGACTAAAGGGGGACAATATCTGGAGTTCTTGGACAAAAGAAGCTTGTTGAGGAGCCCAGCATAGTATAAATGTTGATTTGAGTACACTAATGTATTTAATTTATATAAAAGAGCTGTGATATCCCCTCAGTGACCGCCATTTCATACAAGGCCATCTGTGAAGATCCCAGTCATGACTTTGCTGGTGACAACATGCAGAGCCACCCAGGAAGCCTGCCGCCTCTCTCTGATGAACTGCTCTCCCTTCTTTCACTTCTCAGCTGGTGTGTCTCTGTAAAACCTGATACTGCTTAGAATAAGTGCTGGGGAGTAAGCAGCACTTAAATAAAACCTGTCAGACTGATCAACTGTACAATCTGCCACCCTTCTGCAGCTCCTGTTAGAGTAGCTGAATGTTTCCTGATGAAAGTTAGAGGATGCAGAGCTCCACATGACAGGAGCAAAGGTTAAATCAAGTGTGGTGTTTGGTGGGATAATAGATGTACTGAGGGGGAAAGATTTCTCCTTCCTAGTTCTGCTGTACTTGTTTTACATATTCCATTATAATGTGGTTTATGAAGACCATCTGACCATCTATCACTTCCAGTGTTAGAATAGCTCCACTGGTCCCTTTTAACTTGCAACATTACGAAGACGATCCATCTGTTTTGGTGCAAAAGCTCAATGTGTCTTCTGTGTCAGTTGAATGTAGTGTAATCAGTATCTGCACAGTTACTAATGACTTCCTGTGTGTTTGTTGCCCAGAAGTGGTAGCACAAACCCCCCTTTTTTTATGGCTTTGAATAACTTCAGCTGTTGTCAAACAGATATGATCACCAAGCATAGGCATTTTGTGCTGGTTTCCTTTGGCATTGCTGGTGGCTATGTTGACTGCTTGTATTGCCATGCACAGGCTGCTCTTAGTGTACTGGCAGTCATCTGTGTCTGCCAAGCAAAGGTTATTCTTCAAGGTACACTTCCACTGCAAGAGGAGTTCCCACCCAGAACTAGTGGTGAATAGCAGAGAGATACCCTTCTGCGAAGGTATGGCGTGACATTGCACCTAGTTAATTTAATAGTAGGATGCTGGCTAAATGGATAGTCTTGTCCCTTTGGTTTTCATCCCCACTCAAAGCCATATGTCTTTTGTAGCTTCCCCTTGAATTTAGCAAGGAGTTGTGTCACAGCTGACTGGGTGGAAGTGCTACCTGCATGAAAGGCAAAAAGCATCAAAAAGGTTTATATGGTGGAAGTGACATGCCATGTGGTTGCACAGTTGGACGTAATGGGGGTGGGATTTGGGAAGAGCATGGCTTACCTCTGTCTGCTCACTATTTAGGTCAGCTAAGCTATACCAGTCAGATGATACCTTATGCTTTCCTTAACCTGCGTGTTGTCTGGAGATGGTAATAGAGGAGAATTGCTTCACCATCTTTGGGTGTTCTCACTCATTGGGAGGATTAATCTGGACTAACACAAACATGCATTTATCCTGGTGAGACAGAGAAGCTCATACAGCAGGAAGCCTCTGCTTCCTGGAGGCAAGTATATAGGAAGCCAGAGCCAATCTTGAAAGCAGTAAAGCACGCAAACTGTTATTGGACTGAAATTCCTGTTTCAAGTGTTTCTTTTTCTCTTGTCCTGAAGGTAGATGGCTGAATAGTATGTTCTGAGGTTGCAGCGTGAGGGAGATTTCAACCTGTGGTTTTGCATTGTAGTAATGCACTTTAGGATACCGGACTGGTCAGCCTTTATCACAGAACAGCCCATCCTGTGACTTCCTCACACTGCAATTACCTGGTGTAGTTAAACATGTGTCATTGTTTTGGGTGCCAGAAATGGTGTGCTCTCTGACTTACCTGTGTACGTCATGAGTGTTTTGGTTTGTCATAAATCTGTTTCATAGAGGTAGGACACACATTTTGGCAGCTATTTTCCTGGAGGACTGACTAATGTGATAGAGGGAGTAGTATTTTCAAAAGTGTTTGGCACTGAGCTCTATGAAGTTGCTGGGATTGGAGTAAGCTGGTGTTCCACACTTCTTTTTTCTGACTTGATTGTATTGCTATTGTATCACAAAGTCTGTGCTCTCTGATTTTAACTTAGACATTGACTCAAGAAAAAGAAAAATCCTCTTTTCTACTTCACTACTCTGCCTCTTCCGTGGGTGCTCTCAGTGCAGTCCCCTATTGCCGGTAATAATTTGCTTGCTGTGTGACAGGTCAGGCACTTGTTGCATTCTAAATGTGGATTTAACTTGCACTTGTTGCATTCTAAATGTGGATTTAACTTGCATGTGCTTGTGCTCTGAGGTCAGTGCTCCCTGGTGTGAATGCTGATCGTCTTTTTGTTGGTGA
The DNA here is from genome assembly GCA_032466535.1 of Forpus xanthops. Classification (NCBI taxonomy): domain Eukaryota; kingdom Metazoa; phylum Chordata; class Aves; order Psittaciformes; family Psittacidae; genus Forpus; species Forpus xanthops. The sequence goes on from JASSUY010028816.1 coordinate 16,179, forward strand.
GATGATTATATGTTGGCTGCAAAGGCAGCAAATGGGTGTTTTTAAACCCAGTGAAGAGTTGGTGTTGTAGGCGGTGGGTGGTGTGGTGTGGGTGGTAAGGTGCCAGGTGGCTGTGATAGCCAACCTATTTTATTGATGTGTAGGTTGTGCTAAATATGCTTTCAGCCCTGATGTGGGTGTAACTTTGCTTTTTGCTGTGAAGAATCCAGTTCCCTTTTGATTACCAGGATAAATACAAGGTTTTCTTTTCATTGTAAGAGTATACCTGCATTGTGAGGGACTATTTTGAGAATTGTAATTCTCCAGTTTCTTAATGGGAGCACTTTGTGTGGCTTTTTACTGGCCTCTAGCCATTCAGGAGGCTAAGAGAACAGTAAGGCTTATTCTCAGTGTGTGTGTGTGTGCAGCAAGAGCAGCTTAGTTTCTTTCTTTATAATTTCCTTTATTTGGTAGTTTTTTTTGGCTTTGTTTATAATGCAAAGGCTGCCCCTGGGTTTGACGCAAGTACAGCACATTGAGATGATTCAGGCTTAAGTTTGAGTTCATAACCCTACTTATTATGGTTGGATGTTGCTGTGGCTTTAGGCTCCTGTTAGGTGCATCATGTGTTGCTATACTGAAGAATGGGAGGAGGAGTAAGTGTAAACCCTTGTGATTATGTTGTACGAGTCAGACTGTTACCCTTTTCCGGAGCATAGTGCCTATTGAAAGAATAATATGGTATTATTTTTTTTTACCTGCCTAAAATAATATTGCTTTCTCCATGTGTACAAAGTGTTTATAACTCAGCACTGAATGCAGAAAATGAGGCAGAGTCTGCCCAAAGGGGCAAGCCTCCAAAGAACCAATTCTCCTTCACTGACTCTAGGGAGGAGGAGGGGCAAGCTCCAAGTAGAACACCAACAGTACAAGTCCAAACACCATGTAAAGGCATGATTCTGCCAGTCAGCTTGCAACAGGTTTTGGTGGTGTGTCCAGCAATGCAAACTCAGTGGTTCTAAGGAGTCACAAGGAAGGATCTGAGGAGAAAGGGGAAGAGTACTCGGAGGAGGAGAATATATGGAGGTGAGGAACTTCACAGATGGCAATGGGAAGAAATCTGTGATCATGCTTCTGTATGGAACAATATGAAGAATGCATTCAGGGTTTATTTACCCTGGATTCCTGCAGTTGTTAAACTAAATTGGTGCAATTCCAAGTGTAGATTCAGGTCTGAGTGGAATGAGCTGTACATGATGTGCTGGCAAATGTGGGATGCTCAGTAAAAGGCTGTGGTTTCTTACATATGTTACTGAAACCAGTTTAATTTATGTATCTTAAAAAGCAAACAAACTGGCCTGCATATTCTCCATAACGCTGATATTGCAATAGATGCCTGCAGTGCAAAAGTAGAAGTGGCTTTAAAAGCTGCACTTGATTGAGGCAGTTCTTCCTTCAGTGACATGTAGCTCAACTATGGAGCATGAAGTATGTTGCCCCTGTGCTCAGTGTTCATCCAGAAAGTAAGCTTTGTTTGCGTAGACCTTTCTGCTGTCTGGCTTGTGGGGAGGCTTTTGCACTTTTCTTGTGTGTGAGAATGACTGAAGAAATGCATCAAGTTGGAAAATGTAACTTGGGTTCAAAAGTCTTGGGGAAGCTCTATTCTTAGTGGTCTTGTGCCTAATACTCTACGGAAAGAGGGGAGGCAAAAGTTAGGAATCCCGTATTTACCAGTCCTGAGCTATGCCTGATTTCACAAAATCAAAATGGCTAAACCAAGAGAACGATGATTTTCCCTGAGGTTTGACAGAAAGTTAGTAGTCACATCTTCCTCATTTGTAGGTCTTAACTGAAGCACTGAGGCTGCAGTCCATGAACTAGACGGGTTGCAAACCTGTATCTGTTAATTTTGGAGGGTATCAATGCTTGGTCAGAACTCTGTTTTCACTGCAGTTCTTCAGATTCCCCTAATGACGATTCAGATGTATGTCTGATAGTGGGACCTGACGTGGTGCTTCTGCTATAGTGTTTTGCCCAGTTTATGTAGTGTGTACCAAAAGCAGATGGCTTTCATTCTGTTCTCTCTACACTAAGGATAAAGGGGAGAAAAAGAAGGGGAGGGGAAACCTTTCTCTTTGCTATTTCCCGCTCTTTCTCCCATCCTCCCCGAAGTGCACATAAATGTCAGTTTTTTCCAGGACTCAGAACAAACGTTTTCACCAAGAATAAAATACAAAAACAATAATAAACTTATCTTTAATCTATACAAGCAGAAGCTGCCATGCCTTTTAGAGTAAAGGCTCAGTCTTGTTTTCTCCTGTGATACAATTGAAAGGGAAAAGAGCTGTGCTTTATATAGACTGGGAATAATCTGAACAATCCCATGGTGCTTCCTACTGTACTCCACCTACCTTGCATCATAACTTCCTTTCTTGTATTTAGGGCCAAAAGCCAGTACAATGTAAGTGGAATAGTGTGTGCAGTGGGTGAGACTGCAAGAGCCCACACCATGGATGTGGCTGTAGGCAAATACTAAACTTGACTCTGCATTGCTGTTGAACCTAGCTTTATTGGACGGCTGAATATGAAAAGGATTAGGAATAGCAATCATCCCATGTGCCTGTCTTCTAGTAAGACTATTATAATCTTTGCTTACTTTAATCATTTACTTACTTTAATGTTCAGGTCTAGTAAGTGAGGATGTTGCCTGCTGAAGGGCTGCTTTCAGGTTCTGAGGAACTTGATGCGAAAGAATCACTGAATTACTTTGTTATTGTGGTATACTTTGCATTAAATGGAGAGCTGTAACTATATACCAGCACAAAGTGCTGCTTATCAGAACAGGAAAATGTGCTGTTGTGCAGGCTGTCTTCTCTTATTTAGAAAGTTGCATCAAGTCAGCAAAAACACCTATTTTAGCAGCCGATTTCTTTGTGGCCATCTGTGAAGGTGCAGCATCAGTGTTCCTACTAGGTAAGGTGCAAGACTTCCTTTTAAAACTCTTTGTTTAGAGGAGTTTTATGTTTAACAGGGAAGACTCATTTGTGGTTAAAACTGTGGGTATGAGGTCTGTGGGTGGAAGCAGTTATTTCTCATTTCTCTTGCCTGTACTTCAAATTTGATAGCTAATTTAGTCATTCTAAAAATGCTGTGGTGGTGTTTTTTCAGCTAAGATTAACTACTTGAAATATATTTTAGTTCAGGATGTAAATCATAGGATTGTTTAGGTTGGAAAAGACCTGAAGAGCAGCTTTTTATGCCTTCTTAAAACAGAGAGCTAGGTAAATTTGTTACATAAGATAAGACCATTACTTATCTGTGTTATGGAAATTCAAAAACCCCAAACACTAATATCATGTGGTTCAAGGGTATTGGGTTTTGGTCTAAAACTGAGAGAATATGAAATGTGGTAGAGAATTACTAGCTATAATGGATCATGATTTCCAGAGGCACTGTGCTTGTTTGGCTATCAAGTAATGTTCTTGTGTCTGTCATTGCTGCCTTCTATGCATTAGTTTCCCTGCCTAGAAAGTAGGAAACTGCATGCTTATGTTATGACTTCCTGGTCATAAGATGCTTTGAAGATGAAAAATACTGTGTGAGTGAGTGCCACAGTTTGTTTTGTATACTGCATGCTGTGCAGGAAGACTGTATAAAGTTAGGAATTCAGCAAATAGTGAAAACCAGGGTGAAATTTTGGAGTTCTTTTGTGTTTAATCTTTGGATTATAATATTTCATAAGGACTGAGTTCTGCCTTGGAATATTGTTGTCCATTGTTGCAATTCTATGATCTAAATTAGATCTTTACCTAGAAACTATTGTGGGGGAAAGTATGTTCATCCTTGAAACTCTGGTAGTTTCAGCAATTAATGAGGCCCTTGTATTTAATTTGCATTGTTCATAGTAATAGTTTTCCCCTGAATATTTGCATCCTTATATATGTTGTTATTAATATAATATTATTAGTATATTAATTAGAAAGTGTCCAATGTATCAGCCTTTTAATGCCCAAGATGTGTGATTACAGTTGTTTAGTAAGTAAAGAGTAAGAGAAATCTGATCCTTCCAGAAACACCATCAAACCTGAAAAGCAAATTGCATTTCTACTCCTCCCCCTTCTCCCCTTTTTCATCAATAATTGAGGCCTTCTGATCTAAGGAGAAGATTGATATGAGGTCTGTCATATAAAATGATATCCTATGGGATGGACGTGAATTGTAAGGCATATATTTGCTCAGGTTTGTATTCCAGACAGGTTTGAAAGCTGACTTGTGGGGTTTTTAATACAACAAAGCAGGATCCTAAATGCAGTGTGATTGTAGCCTAGCACTTTTGTAGAGCTAGCCATTAAATATTTTACTTTCAGTTGAAAACTAACTTGCAGATGTTGAGACCTGTTATGTCGTATTTAATATCAGTGCAATTGAATGAAATGATCCTGTTGATGAGATTAGCAACAAATGGGTCAGATTTGCAGGCAAATGTAAGGCTCTTTGGGACTAACGTGCAGAAGAGAGATGGAGGATTATGAAATGGGGTGTGACTTGCTTTAATTGATGCCTGCTTCTGTCCTGTTTGGTTGCTTTTCTTGCTTGGTTTTCTTCCTGTTCCTGGGTGTGTTAGTCCAGGCTTAGTGGCTGTAGTTGGAGGTGATGCATAAATAATATGGGTTGAAACAAAATTGAGTTCTCTGTGTGAAATATGTGAAGTTGTAATTCTCACAGATTTGGATTTTCTTCCATTTCTTAGATGTCTGAAGAAGCAGGCTTTTTTGAGACATGAAGTCCATTGTGTTCAGTGCTCTGCTTTGCTATCCAGTTGTTTGTAAGTCATACATTGCAGTCATTCCCTGCTAAAACTTGCTTTTAGCTTGTGTGTCCTCAGTCATTGTGTCCTTTGATGCCCTTGGTGCATCCGATCGAACTGCCTCATTTGGTGGCTCCATACCTGCAAACTTTTATTTTCTAAGCTGTAGCAGAGTCAGCTAAAACCTGTGATGTGATTTTTTTAGAAGGAACTGCTTCAGTAGCTACATAACACATCCCTGGTTATTTGCAAATATGCCAGTACCTATAAACAGTGAGTACCTCTTGGGGGCGGGGAATGAGGGAAAGTCTTTAGATTGGAATTTAGTTAGGGAGCTGACTCCTGTTTAAAGGTACTCAACCTGTATGCTGGGCATTCCTAAACCTCACTCTTTAAAAGTCTTGAGAGGAAGAAGCCTGATGGAATTGTCAGAAATGTCAGTATTAGACTGGATGCTGTCTTTAAAAGTAGTGTAAGGTCTGACTGAGGGTTCTTTGGCCCCTCCTTCCTCCCTCTTGTTTAACCATTTATACCTAGCTTGAAGATGATTTTTTTTTTTTACATGTTGTTTCTTTTTTTTCTCCTTCTATTTTAATTCCCGGATGCCTATGTATAACCATCTTAACATCTTCATGTTTTAGGGAAGGAGCAAAAGATGGCTTTAATGTTCTAACTTGATGCAATCTATAGGATTCCAACTTCTGAACAAGGTGTCATGGGACAATTTTTGTTCCCTTTGTTTTTCACAGCCATCAAAGAGCACTATAAACTAGCTAGGAGAGTGGTTAATAAACATTGCATTTGAACTGTTCTTAGGGGTAGGAAAAGTTCTTGGGATCCTGAAGCAACATGGTATAAGCCACGGCAGCTACTAAGGGTTGTGAGCAGTGCCAAGAAACCATAGCAGGCTTTTGGTTCACAGCAGCTGCTTTATCTTTTCTACCCTCTCTGGGAAGAGGGCATCTCTTTGATGGGTGCTCTCTGGTCAGTGCTCGCCCTTGGTTCTGATGCAGCCACGTGGGGAGCAGGCTACCCAAGAGACCTTGTATATGTGCAGGCAGTGGAGCAGACAGAGCTTGCTCCTTGCCTCTCTCTTGCAAGGTGCTAAATGTGACCACCACTTGAATGGCAGAGGAGGGTCACAACTACCTAGAGGTCTTCTGAATCATCTCAGTGCTGTCCCTGGAGCTAAAGGGAAGTGGGATCAGGTAACTGTGAAGGTCTTGTCAGTTTTGTAGCCTTTCAGTTGCTTAAGACTTATGACTTTGACGTATGTTTTGCAGAATGTGGCTTAATTATTTATACACTCCCACCCAGCCACCCCAGTTCCTAGCATATGTGGGATAAAGACACTACCAAGTCTCAGAAATGACTCTCCCACACCAAGTTTGAATGCCCTTGGCTTAAGGTATTAGTAATTATCCTGAGCATTGTGGATAGAAATGGCAACTCGTGATACTTCCTGTGTAGTTGTCTGTATTGCTACATCCTCCTAAGGATTAACAACTGGATATAAACAGGCACATTGAAGAGTGAACAGCCGTGCCAGGGTCAAATTAGGGCTGCTTTGTGTGTATAATGCCATGGATTTTATAATTTTCTCTTTATGCCCATCTGCGAGCTTGTCTTTTAAAACTAACAAGTGTTATTGCAGATGCACAGCCTGTGCAAATTAGTGTTCTGAATATGAGAACACTAAGTTCATATGAGAGCACTAACCTCATGTGAATATGAGGTTGTACAGCATTAAATGTGAAGCATTGATGTGCTTTACATACCTATATAGCTATTTGGGGAGCTTCTTATTTTATACTTCTCTGCCCTAATTTTTGTGATTAAGAGCTATTCCTACCTGGTTGCACGTGGCATCCCTCGCTATCAGCCTCCTGTAGAAAGGCTACATCAAAAAGATGCCATCTTTAGTGACAAAAGATTAAAGCTGAGTATCAGAGTTCCTGCTTGAGAAGCTTTGTCTCTTAATTTAGGTCAGGACTTTGCTGTGTTGTGCTGTAAACAGCATGATGGTTGCACCAGTCTTCACTACCTAATAAGTGCTGTGTGGTAAGCTGATCCTACCTGACTGCGTGCTGCGCAGCTCTGGCCCACACAAAGCATACCCAAGAGGGAGCAGCTCGAAACACATTCCCTGCCGCCCTGGGTGAGCAGCTGTGACCCTGGCTGGCAGGCAGGATGCTCCTCTCCAAGAGCAAAGCTGTGGAGTGAGCAGCAGCCTTGATTCAAGGTAAAATCCTCAAGTCCTGGGTGTTCCAATCCATCTGCCTGCTCTCCACAGTATTCACTGGCTTCCTTTGGTCAGTAACTGGAACTTTGTTGCTGCCTTTGCATTTTCCACATTGTCTCTCCTAATTCCATTCCTTACAAGTGTTTGTGTGTGGGAATGTGATAGAATGGTTGGGGGAGCTGAATATTTTCCTAAGGGTTGCAGGCACTTTGGAGCTCTACTTCAGCAGGCTTTTCCCATTCTTTGTATGATTTTTGGAAGATTTTCAGGATTTTATCAGAAACTGTTGTCTTGGGCAGCTGGGCAAAACCAGAGATCAAGCTCTGCATGCTCTTGGTGCTGAATCTGGTGCAGTGCCAGACCCTGAAAGACTATTTGCAGGTGTTTATACTGCCACAAGTGGGACAAATACTGTGTATAACAAGACAGGCTGAGTTTGGAGTGCTTTTGCAGAAGTCTTTAAAAGAATTAAGGCAGCTTCTCTGAGGGGTGCAGGGAATCTTGGCACTTGAAATAGCCCTGGGAAGACTTTGGAGACATCAGGGATGTACATGGCTGTATTCCAGGAGAAATCCCCAAGAGGGAGTTCCTAGAACTGTGAAGAAGATGGGGCTAAATTTATTTTGCAGTGGCGTGAACCTCCCCTTCATTCCGGAGTATTCACACAAAATCACAGAAGTAATGCTTGCGGTAATGGTTTTGTGCTTTGTTGTTTATGTGTTATTGTTGCTGTTGTTTTTAATTGAGAATAGTTATACCTGTCTCTTGCCATGTTTGATTTGGACTGTCTTTATTTTGACCTTTGAACTAGTGTCTGTAAGGATGCATATACCTCTTTTACCCTCTAAAAATGAGGGCAGGTAAGGATTTGTCTTTCCCTGCAAAACCAGCTTTTCCAGCTGTATGAATTGTGTTTGATAAGATTTTCTGTTGCTTGAAATGCTTAGCCGAGTAATTGCTTGCTGGGTGTATTTGACAGGTTTTTGTGTTGCTGGGAGTCATGCGACTAGCAGACAGTTGATAGTGAAATTGAGAATAGGTCTCAGAAGAGAGTTGATGTTAATTTTTAGCTAGCAGTTAAATTTTGATAGCAGTTTAATATTAGTAGCATACAGTGAAGTGGTGTTCTGAGGCAGTCATCACTGGTATTTCCTATCAAAAAAGGCAATTAATTCCTAAAATGCGCATTTCCTAGTTGTGGCAGAAAAGACACAAGAATAACATCTGGGTGGTGTGTTTATACAGAATAATAACCAAAGATCAAGCATCTTTCTACAGCTGTGAAGAGGAAGCCAAGTGAAATACCCTTACTTCCCTGTGAATAACATTTGAGGGGACCTTGTATTCATACTAAGACTAGGGGTGTAGCAAATAGACTTGTGTTTTTACCCTTAGATGACAAGTTATGGAAATGTAGATTTCACTGCCTATGTAGTAAGCTCTTTCTTTTTTTAGTGTGGTTGTTCTTTGCAGATGTAATTATTTTTTTTCATGATAAGTAACATTTCTGAACTCTAGATGGCTGTTTTTCCTTCTGCATCAAATAGATGCAGTGTACATATATATATAGTAAGGTAGGAGGAGTTCTGATGTTAAAGACGAAGGAAGGAGCAGTAGGTCCAGATTTGAAACCAAACAGTCCTCCAACAAGGTAATTTGGTTGAGCAGAGAGTAACTTCTATAGGGTCTCAGTTGCTTGTACCAAAATCTGGTTTTGTTTTGAAATTCTGTATACATGGTAGCTGATAACAAATGATACAATTACGTTGAGAAGAAAGCATTTAATGAGAGGGTTGTGACTCCAGTGTGCAGTCTGGCTTTGTGCTATAAACTAACCATGTGCTGTTCTCTTTTTGTGTTATCCAGATGTTTCTGACGGTGTACCTCAGTAACAATGAGCAGCACTTCACTGAGGTGCCAGTCACCCCTGAAACAACCTGCAGAGATGTGGTGGAGCTCTGCAAGGAGCCTGGTGAGAGTGAATGCCACCTGGCTGAGGTGTGGTGTGGCTCAGGTAGGTTATGCTTGCACTCTGTGAATTACTACCCATTCACTGCTTCTACTACAGTATCACATGGAGACCTGACAGACGTGATCCTGTCCCAGAGGGTTTCTACTGTACAGTTTTGCTAATCTCTTCTTCAGACCTGCTGTATGATAATGCATCTACAGAAAGGCTGAGACGTGCAAAAATGATCTGAATGCAGATGTTCTTGTGTCTGTGCAGCTGTTCTCTGACTGAAATGAGTCTCTAAGAGTGTGGAGGAGTTGTTTTCTTTTCCTTCTTTTCACAGTGGATCCCAGTGGCCTGTGTGTGGTTTTTGAAGTAGTATCAGTAGTTCTGTGATGCAGTTGGAACTGCTTCTTTGACCCTGTAGCCATTTTCATGTGCAGTGGCAAAGGAAAACTTTATGATAACACCTTCATTGTTCCCAATTGTGTTAATTTAGTTTGGAAGTGAAGGAGTGTTACCCGAATCAGTAGGAGTTACCTGATGTGAAATGGTCTGGAGAAGGTGTGTGGGAGGGAAAATGTAGAAACTGCCTTGAACTGTTCACTGTCCTTTTAAGCCTGTGGAAGAGGGTTTTGTGTATGTGGTCAGTTGTGGCTTTTTTCCTTCTATGTTCTTGCTGATTTTTGTCTTGGAAGTTCAAATCTCCCTGGTTTGCAGTGCTCCATTGGAACTGGAGAACACATCAACAAACAAATAAAAAGCTGAAGTGTAGCTAACTTTTCAGGGCTTAAACGCAAAAGGATTCTTGACTACCTCCTGTCTCTGTGGTACACATTAGATACTGGGTGTAAAATAGATGAAGGGTTTTAAGTCAAGAAAATAATTATATTTAATCCAACTTCTTTAAGATGCTTCAGCAAAACAATAAAAGAATCAGGTGATGAGGGCTTATGTTGCTATTGTGTGCTGTTTGCTTAGGCTCACATCTGTTCAAAGATGCCTTTGAGCTGGATGTTTAATAGCATGAGATACCTGAGGTGTCTCTTGAGTTGTCTTTTCTGACAGTGATGTAATGTTTCTGCTACTTCTAAACTAAAAAAAAAAAAAAAGGGAATAGAATCTCCTCCTTGGAAACAAAACATCTTTTCTTTATAAATGGTAGTAAAATAAGATCACCAGTCAAGTATGGAGAAAAATACTCCAGAGACAGTTTTGTTATTGTGTATCGTTGTCCAACTCTGTCTAAATCAAAGCAATGCCAAACTCTGTAGTGAAACACAAGTAAGATAAAGGTTTAGGCAAACCCACTGAATTTATAGTTAACCTTAGCCCCATACCCTCTTAAAAAGCACAGGTTGTGATGGTGAGGGACAGGATTTTCCTTTGGTTATCAAAGTTGTAGCCCTGCTAGAGTGGGCAGCGCCTCTGCTTGTGTTTTTTGAACTTGGATTCTTGACTGCCTTTGAGATGTTTATGTAGAATATGCTAGAAAGAGCAGCAAGCTTGTCCTGAAATCAATGGAGAACACCTGTCATGAGGGGCAAGTGAAGTTTGCCAATACTTTGTGTCTAAACAATTTTGTTAGGCTCAAAAGTGAGCTTTTGGCTGAATGAGATCTTGTAATACATGAAGGCTTATTTGTAAAATCAGGTTGTCAGCCGCTCTACTTCTCAAGGAGATATAAGAAAATAATCTGGATGCAGAAACATAAAGCAGAGGTTTTTTTGCCTGAAATGAGTCTTTGCAAAGACATCATGAGACACCATGAGGACAGATATCTGGATGTCACTTGCACAGCTATTGTTGTAAGATGGAAAAAAATCTCAAACCCCAAATCCTCCATTTATACAGTGAAAACCTTGACAAATGTTTTAGAAACCAAATTATTCTTGTTCCTTGCAAGGTCCTTCATATTTACGAAGTATTTACTTCTATACACAAAACTGTATGTGTATAAAACTGTAAACAGATTCAAATTGTACTTGGTAACAATAAATGCATTGGCCTCAAATCATGTACGGCTGAAAGATTTGAGTACTGGCAGAAGTACATGCATGTTGTTTCAGATAAAATATATCTTTTCTTATAGCATCCAGTAGCAATCATGAGTAAACACAATCATTTGCTGTGCCGTTCCCCCCCACAATCCAACATAACACAAATCATGCATTTTTGATTTAGTGGAAGGGGGGCTACAGGGGCAGGAAATACTTTAAGCTTCTACATAATCTCGTTTTAGATGTCAGCAAAGTTTGCTATCTTGTTTTGCCAAGATATGCCATGACTTCTATTTTGTTTGCATTTTACACTGAACAAATGAAACAATTTTGAATCAAACATGGTGCAGTGCAGCTAACCTGGGGTAGAAACAGAAGACTGATGTAGGAAAATGACTTCTCAGGCTTGAGCTTCTGAGGTCGGGTTGTTCTTACATTGCTTGTCTCTCTCTGACGCTTGCTCAGGAATTTCAGCTTCTGTTGTCAGGCCTTATTAAGGGTACTTTGAAAGATTGCTTCAAGTGTGCTTGAGGCATTCTGCTCCCTGAAGGGGGCAAGTTTCCTACTTGCCTTGTCCTCCCAGTTTGGCTTGAAATCTTATGAAGTATCAGGGCAAACATTCTTCATCTTTCTGTTCTTGCCAGAATTCTATTAAGCAACTACCTTGACCACTGTGGAAAGCAGTCAGAAGGTGTACGCATGTCTAAAGACTTCTTATTTTCCTCTTTATGAGATGAGGAATTAAGAAGAAATCTGATTGTTTGTCCTTTCTTCTTGAGCTTTCCAAACGTAGTTTTGTTTGCTATTTGAAAATCTCTTTGACCTTCCTTTTGAAGTCACTGACTGGTATTGACAGAATCCTTTTCAAAGGGCATCTCCCTTGATTATTGAGTTTCAGTTGAAGTGTTGCCGAGCTGCTAGAAACCTGCCTCCTAAGCCTGCATTATTCCTGAAGATGGAAGTCTGACAGTGGTATTACTGGTTGGTTTTTTTTGGTTTTGTCTTTTTTTTCCTCTTGAATTAAGGTTTATTAGCTGAAGAGCTTTTTTAGCTGTCTAGACAACTAACTGCCAAGAGGCTGCTTTTTCTGTAACAGTGACCTACTTGCTTATTCTGTAAAGCTAATCTCTTTTGACAGTGACTCCAGAAATTTTCCTTCCTAGATTGCTTGAGCACAGCTGCAGCATTTTCTTTTAAAGAAACACTTTTATGTTGAAAAGGGCTTTTTATGTGCTGAAAACATGTTAGTAGCTTCAATTCTTAACACCAGTGATTTTTTTTTTTTTTTCCCCCTGAAATGATTATTCCATATTAATATAGTGACTTGAAAGATTCCACTGAATATGAATTAACTCTGATTTTCTTTTCTGTTCCTCCCCTTAAATAATGAAAGGAAGCACCTAACAGAAGCAATGCTCGCAAAATCAAAAGTGGTGCAGAAGTGGTGGTATTTAATTTCAGTTTTTCTCTGCTTGTCTGATTTCTCAAGCCAGGAATAATATCCTCTGTTTGTCTGACACCTAGCGCAAATGGATCCAACATGATACTATGAGTATAGCCTGACTATTTAAAGGGAGCTCTGAGATCTGTTTACCACAGTTGCCATCACTTTAAAAATGCATGTAAAAATGTATGGGAAAATGCTTAGAAAAGCGAAAGAAATCACTTTTCTGTAAAAAATGTAGTAATTCTCAGTGTATCCTGTTTGTGAGTGCCCAGCTATGAAGCGTGTAAATTCTGAAACAACAGTAACACAGCAAGAGAGGAGTACTGGTAAATGGTGGCAGTAGGTATAGACTCCCTCTGCATTTTTTTGTAATAACAAAAGGCAACAAGTATGGGTTAAAAAGAAGATGTGACTGGATCCTGAACTTGGGAACAGGAGCAGGAAAAGAGATTCACTGGAACTATACATGTAACTTTTAAGGAAACTTCATCCTAACTGTCTGAAAGAAAATGACAAGTCTTTATTTGGAGTCATTTTTCACTGTGATCTTTTTTTTTCCCCCTTTGAACTGTGACTCCAAAATAGTTCAGCTTTTCCAGGTTTATCAGAAGTGGGGCTTTCAAAACATGTGTAGTCTGAACTTCATGAAATTTCTTGTCTGAGAGAAGGAGCCAGATCTGTGGTTAACAGGAACTGTAAGTGATCACTTGAAATGAAAAGAGCTCTGATGGCATGCTGAGGATCAGGCTGTTGGGTACTGCTCCGGAGCCTCTTCAGGGAATTGAGTGCTTCTGCCTGAGCTTGAAGGCAAGAACTGCAATTCAGTATTTGATTGCAATCCTTTGGAAGCCTTAAGAGAGGAATTTCTCTTCTCTGAGAGTTTATCTTTGCACCTCTCTTAATTCTGGTTGGAATAGATAGTAAATGAGTCCCTGTAGGAATTCATGCAGAGGAGCCCTTGAGTAGGGTAGGAATGGCTGAGAAGTAAGTTAGTTTGAGGTACCACAGAAGTGGAGCAAAAGGTAGGACCACACATTTCCTGCTGTGGTGAGTGGCTAAGATCTGCAAATATAAAACCAAGCAGAAAGCTTTAAATTGCCTGTTTGCTTCCCCTTGGGCTGGATGGTACCTCAGCTTCTCCCCTCAGGTATGGACTTCTAAAGGGTATATCTGCTTTTCAGAAGTGTTGGTTGAATTTCAGAAGCAGGGAGTGATATAATGCCTTCCTAAGCAAAAGGTAGAAATGCCTTGGGTGAGGGCAAGTCTTAGGTGCACATGCTGGATGATGGACAGATATTTTTGTGTTGGTTTGGTCTATGCTACTTAGGGATGTAATAGTCAACTGGCTTTTCACCTTTTCAGAACGTCCCATAGCCGATAATGAACGGATGCTGGAGGTTCTGCAGCGCTTTGGGATGCAGAGGAGTGAGGTTCGCTTCTTTCTTCGGCATGAACGCTCTCCCTGCCGGGAAACAGGTAGGTGTTGCTTTCAGCTGGTTTATTTATCTAAGCTTCATTTCATTCCTCAAGGTTAAGGAGACAGCTTGTATATGTAATTTATTAATGTGGGTAGTCAGTATGGTGTTGCAGCCCTTTTCGGGTCTTACTGTTACTTTATTATGAATAGAATGGTAGTAAAAGGAAAGTCGCTCATTTTAGTAAAGGCTTTATCGTCCCTTGCCAGATCTGGGGACATTAAATCCAAACTGAAATTTTTTGCAGGTTTTCTAGAGCTGGTCATCACCAAGGCATCCTGTGTTAAATATACTAGCCATAGCTAAATATCTAGAGAACTATGATAGTCTCTTAATCTAGTAAACAGAACTGTTGTCCAATAATGTGATCTATTATTAGGGCTTAGGATGTTTCACTTGGGTAAGAAATTTACCAGGATGATGAATGTAGTGTACTTGGCAAAAGATAAGAGTTCTTTGGTGTTTCTCCCCCAGTCTAATTCATTATTAGTTTCAGGAATAGCATTTAATGAACTGCTTATTCAGGTTGTCTGAGAAAGTGATATCTCTGCATTGTAAATCTAAACGTGAAACCTATAATGAAAACTACTTTTTGCTTTTCACAGTTTTCCCGTGCATCCCATATTAATCTCTTAAGTAGAATACTGAAGACTTTTACCTTTAAATCAGTCTAGTGGATTCTTCCTCTTCCCCTTTTTCTGTTTTCAACCTTGGTAGTCTTCCTCAGTGTTGGAAATACTGCATTTGTGTTAAGTGGCTCTGTACTCAGCATATGGCTAAATGTATCTTGAGGTTTCAAAAGTGTAATGAGTAAATGAAAAGTTGAAGCTGTGTGCAATTTCTATCTATTAAGGATTTGAAAGTGCAGTTCAATTGTCAGGATGTCGTTTTTCAAGCCCGGGGTGCCTGCATTAGGATTAGGATTGTTGTTATTTTTATAGGTCATGGCATTGCTAAATAATATATTTGGGGAAGAGGAAATGAATAGTTAGGAACTCTGCAGTTAGTCTTGCAGGGATATGTTCTTGAATCAGGTACCATATGAACAAGAAGCTAACAAATGTACTGCAGGATGAAGCCACATGAATATTTTACAGGGAAATAAGTGAACTTGGTATTTGGCGTCTGAACAAGGTTTGTACATAATTTGTTGTAAACATTAAAGTAGGATTCTAGTTAAGCAGCATTTTTACTGTTACAATGACTGCCAGGAAGAAAAACCTTTGTCCTTTTCAACTTTATGCAAATAATCAGCTGTAGATAAGTGGCATTTCTTTCATGATAGGTGACTGACCTTTAGCTATTGTTACTCATGTTCTCTTAAGACAGTTGACTGAAGGCACCCCAGAACATACAGGTGATGGTTTTCAGATGGTGGTCCAAATGTCTTTCTGTGAATTAACCAGTTACTGTTGTCTCACTCGCAGAGTCACACATTTTCCTGACTAAGCATCTGTAGTACAGACTTACTAGGGGCCTGTTGACTGCGGGAGAAATACTGAAAGTGTGCTTTTGGTTAAGCTTTTTCAGTTGGTTGTGTTTTAAACTGTCCTATTTTTTTTTTTTTTTTTTAATGAATGTTGACATTGAACATCAACTTCTTCATAAAATGTTTTATGTAATTCAGTAAGTTTTCTCAACAGTAAACACATAGGAATAACAATTGTTCAGATTTTAAACCAAAATGACTGTGCTGTCTCTCATTTTCTATTGAATGTGGTGTCTAAAGGGATAAGAAAAATCCTAAAGTACCTTATCATCTCTATCTATTCCTGTATTTCTATCTAGGGACTGGACAAAGGTCTCAAGATCCAACCTTAAAAAGAAATGGTGTGAAAGTGCCTGGTGATCGAAGAATAGAGAATGGAGTAAGTGCTTGATACAATATATGTATAGTGAGAATAGGGGCTTCCCTTCTTTTGAGGTCCTACCCTGGAAACTATGAGGCTACTCTGGAGTGATTGCTAATGACTGCTCTAAAATAAACACAAAGCCTCTAGCAATTATCACCCTTGCTTTTAGTTTTTAAGGTGTCTCTGGAGATCTATTGGCTGCCATGTCTGTGTTTGTACAGGTGATCTCAGAACAGCAAATGCAGCAGACTTTCCCTTTTCTATTCCCATCAAAAGTTTTTTGTCATTTTTCTTCCGTTCCACATTTCACATTGAGACCAGTTAGTGTTTCAGCATTGAATCGGTTCTCTGCCATTTATTCTTGCTCCAGATTATGTACTTTTGGGTATAAGACTGAACCTACATTCAAGAAACATGAGAACAGATAACTAATGTAATAAGTGTTACCTTCGTGAGTGGCAGGGATTTTTCCCCACACTGTATTTAAACTTTCCATTTTCTTCAACTTACATTGAAGTGCTTTGAATTGCAATGATACACCTACGACCACAGGCCCATTCTGCTATGTGCTGAACATTCTGGGCTCAGTGAGTCAAAGTGGATTCATGCTGAGCTTAATTATACAAGGGGCTCTGAAACACCTCTTTAAAATGGTAGAAGTATTAGTGTTTCAAGAGATGTCAGCCCATGTGTGTTGCTGGATTGGGCTATGCGTGTGTATGAGCTTACAACTATTCATTCATTTGCCATGGAAATGTGCGATTTCTTTCTACTTTTTTAACTGGATACTTAGTTATTGATGTTTGTTTTTTTTTTTTTAAAGACCTTTATCATACTTTTCTGCTGTAGCTCTACTGAGTTATGCACTAACCAAATTAAAAGTGTAGACTTAGTATGTGTTGGATTTTCTTTGACAGGTCAGTGCTCCAAGGATGGATATGACACTGGCTGAACTTCAGGAAATGGCATCACGCCAGCAGCAGCAAATTGAGGCTCAACAGCAAATGCTGGCTAACAAGGTAGGCTTGGAATAAGATTGTTTACAGGAAGGAGCAAAGGTAGTAAAAGCTGCATTAGGTGCAGGGGATTTGGGGGTTTTTCACCTCTCACACAGAGGGGTCTCTTTTTTTGGCTTTCTATTTTTAAATTTGAAAGTCAATCTATGCAAATATCCAGTAGTGAAACATTAAAAAAATGCCAGTGATGGAAGTGACCATATTGGTTGCTAAAAGGGTAGAGGATGTAGCATTAATGTATTGTCTTTTATCTTGATGGCTCTGCCAGCTCTGTTTGTGCTCCATGTTGTGAGCAGCAATTCACCAGTTTGATCATTGAACAGTGCTTTTGTTTCAGGGTATAATGCCATCCTGTAATGATATCTTGCTTTCCCCTGATAGAGTTCAATGTGCCTGCTTTCCCGGGGCAGCTGTCTGGAGAAGATGGCTTATGTGAGAAAAGTTGATAGGAGAGTGATTTATAAAATGCTTATCATTTGGGGTGCCCCTTAATAATTTAGGGGGAAAAAATAACTGCATCTGCAGAATGCTGGCATAGAGTTCATATTTGATGTAAGTTTTGTTTGTACACACTACTCTTGAAAATATAACAGAAAATGCTGCTTTTGGCAGAGAATCATTAAATGTGAGCCTATCCTGAAAAACTCTTGGCTATCTGGGTGCATGAGTTCCCATGTGTTTCAGAATATGCTTTACTGAGGAAGGGGGCTGCTTTAGGGCTTCTGTTTCACTATTCTTTCTCTGTCAGAAGCCCTGTCTCCCTCTCCTCTCAAGATCAGCTGGGTTCTCTATTTCCCCGTCCCATATATTTAGCATCTTGTTCAGTTCCCTTGGCTTTCAATAATTGTATCTTGGGGAAGTGCTTTAAAACACGGCTTTCTCATGGTTCTGAAGGACCTGCAGAGTGGTCCTGTGGCGTGTCAAAATGTTTCTCTTTTAAAGTAATAACAAGTATAAAGATGCAACTATAATGTAAGCAATTAACCAAGTGATTATACTTTTTTTACCAGGAGTTTAGCAGCACAGTTAACACATATCCTGCCCTGATTAATTTTTCCAAGGCAGAATATTGCCCTCTTCTCAGTTTCAGCAGATATGTGTTTAAATATAAAAAAAAAGGAAGCCTTTAACTTTTGTCTGTTTGGCTCGGAGGTGATAGAAATAGACTTTGGTCTTATAAATAGCACTGTAGTCACTATATATATATATACATGAAACCAGAAATGGGAACACTATATATATTTACTGTAAAGGGAGTTGTACAAGACTTTAAAGAACATATATTTTAAATTACGAGTTTGAGCCTGGATAGCTACCCATCAGGCAGGTGTCTGCTACCTGTGGTTTGAAGAAGAGTGGCCTTGTGGGTGTCCCACTGGGAGAATCTTTCATTTAACCTGTCTCTCTAGAACAAACTTGCTTTCTTGGACTCCCTTTCAAAGAGAAGCTTTCCGTTGCCTCCTTCCTGCCTTCTGAAATCAGATGCAATTTTAAAAATAGATTCTGAGGGGGACAAGAATACACTTTTCTTTTTAGACATGAGCTGTAATATCTGTTTTTTGACGTTTTCCTGCGTAGGTTTGACTCCAAACTAGCGCATATGCTGAGAGTGCTGCCTGCTTTTATATTACTGATTTTTATTTTGAGGAAATGTTCTAATGTTAGTAAGCAGTGGTAGTCTTAGCTGTTAGTGGGTGCTTGGGAAAGTCTTAGCTCTGCCACTACAACAACCTGTCATCTCCAGAATTGGAAGCCATATGTAATGGCTGGTGATTTAAAGGAAGTCTCTGTAGGTGATCTAGTGGTGAGTTTTAGCTCTAAACTATAGACGTCTGTATATAGAAACTAATAGTGTACCACTTTTCTACTCTTAGAGAAGCAAAAGGATCCTCTCTACTGGCATGATGTCCGTTGTATAAATTTTGGTCTGGTCACTGTGAAGGTTTTCCTGTGTCTTGAACAGTCCTGTGTTGTGATAGCAGTGAGGAGTTTTTAGCAGAACCAGTAGAAGTACAAAGAGGGATGGAAATGATCCATAATTTATGAGATATAAATATTCTTCTGTAGAAAGAATGTCTAATATTTTCCAGCATGACTTAAAATTGTTTAAAGTGTGGCATGTAATAGAGATCTGTAAAATACAAGCAGATGGAGAAGGTAAAGAGGAAATAATAGCCAGCTATTGTAAGTCAAGAGCCAAGTAGCAATTAAATGAAATTAGTAAGTGCCATGGAACATAAATACTAAATTTTTTCTTAGGCTTCAAGGGATTTTGAGTAATTTTATGGAAGAAAAACTTACCAAGGGCTATTCAACATGGATACCACCTGTATTTCAGTAGGTACTTGTACTACAGAATAGTCATATTGGGAGGATTGTACTGGGTCAGAATCAGTCATTGTTTGCTCTGTTACCTCAGACTTCCCATGACACTCAGAGAAGAAAGAATACTGGGCTAAAGCTGCTCAGAGCTGCTGTGCTGATTTGGGACTGTTTCTGGCAGTACCTTACCATAAATTCATTCAGGAAAAAGGTAAAAATTTCCTTGTCTTGGCTGCAGGAACAACGCCTGAAATTCCTGAAACAGCAGGATAAGCGACAGCAGCAGCAAGCTGCTGAGCAGGAAAAACTGAAGCGATTGAAAGAAATTGCTGAGAATCAGGAAGCCAAGCTTAAGAAAGTGAGAGCACTGAAAGGCCATGTGGAACAAAAAAGACTCAGCAATGGGAAATTAGGTGAGTTGCTGCTTAGGGAAAGTAACCTGTGACTTTTTATGGACTGTAGCTCTTGGAACCCTAACATTTCTGATGATCTCAGTGATTCAGAAGAGTTATTTGGAGCATTTCAGTAAATGTTAATCTTAAAAATTTCAAATCTTGTATTTACTAAGAAAACTCCTGAATGACCTAGAACAAAATGTATTTTCTTACTGTATTTTAAAATATCCCATAAGGACACCCTGTGTTTTAAGCCTAGCACATGTACTCTTTAATTACAGTGTAGGTGTTTTCCTTACTTAAATACCTTTGTGAATCACAGTAACATTTTCCATCCTTGATGTCAATACCTCACACATCTAGTGTTGTTTTCTTGGCCTCTAAAGCTTGGCTTGATACTTATGTTGCCTCTTATGCAACAGGTAACTTAATGGCCAAAGTGGCTGAGTGTTTTCTTTGTAATTATGGAAGTCTGACTAGTCGGGCTTGCTACAGTATTAGTTGGGAGCTTGCATGTTAGTACAACATTAAATATTTATTTCAGACTTAATATCAGCACACGTTCTTTTGGCTCTATACATATTGTATAGAGCTTGTCATTTCTAGATGGACTTAAATGAAAATATATTGATTTATTAAGGTAAATGCAGATATATTGAAGCATTGTGCTTTATAGATCAAGCAGAAGCTTTGTTTTTTTTTTTTCTGTGGGGAGAATGCACTTTGTTTGGGTTCTGTTGCACAAAACAAACATCAGTTTAAAGGAATGGAAGGATGGTAAAGTAAACAAAGATCTGTATCCCTGCACTCTCCTGAGCAGGTCTGGTTGTGGTACTTGCTTGAACTCTTACTGATTCCTTAAACTGTTCTCTAATGCAACAGTTTTGGCAGTGGGAGCAGCTAATGACAGCCATTTATGATATCAGCCCAAGTGTTTTGTCATTTGAATTCGTACGACCTAAAATCAGAGTTTTGGACATCATAAATATGCATTATGGTTAAGTGTGTGTCTTCCTGCTGAATTCAGTATTAAGTGAATTTAGGCTTCTACAGATGAAATTCATCTGCTTAATGTAACTTTGTTTTCATACTTCAGAAAGTAAAAGATGTTCTTTTTCCCTCACCATCAGTGTTCTAAGTAGACTGAATTTACATAACCTTGCTAGTGCATTTGCTTTTACAAGCACTTGGAGGATAAGCTGGTTTGACAGGACTGTGAGTCTGCGGCAGCTGGACGCAGCCTCGGTGCAGCACTGCTCTGGAGGCCGGCAGGGCACTCTGTCCCCTTAACTGCTGCCTTGGAAGCAGCCCACGCTCTCGCTGTTTCTCAGGGCAGCTATTGTGCTCTCTTGTCCTCTCCAGTGGAGGAGATTGAACAGATGAACAGCCTGTTCCAGCAAAAGCAGCGTGAACTGGTGCTGGCTGTGTCAAAGGTAGAGGAACTTACCAGGCAACTAGAGATGCTGAAGAATGGCCGAATTGATGGTTACCACGACAACCAGTCAGCTGTAGCAGAGCTTGACCGCCTGTACAAGGAACTGCAGGTAATGGAAAGCCAGCTTGTGACCTGTAACTCTTAAGGGCTAAAAGTTGGTTGGGTTGTTTCTTGCCTTGGCAGAAACAAATTGTGTTGCTTCTGTTCCTGACAGAGCTGCGTGGCTGCCTCTGTACTGAGGATGGAGGGTTAGTTGTACAGGGTTCAAGGTAAATAGGGAAAGGAGCACACAGTATATATCCCTCTTCCTTTCTGTTGGAGAATAACCAACATTTTCTCCAGGGAAAATAATCTGAGTTTGCCAGCATGACTTGACTTTTTAGAATATTTTTCTCTTTGTAACTGTTCCCTGTCCCCCATCCTCAAAGTTTATTTGTTTTTATTTTTGTTGTTTTTCTCTCCTCCCTCCTCCCCTTTCCCCTCCCTACTTTGTGAATTTATTCAGTTGAGGAACAAACTGAACCAGGAGCAGAATGCCAAGCTGCAGCAACAGAGGGAGTGTTTGAACAAGCGCAACTTGGAGGTGGCAGTCATGGATAAGCGTGTTAATGAGCTGCGAGAGCGCCTGTGGAAGAAAAAGGCAGCTCTGCAACAGAAAGAGAATGTACCAGTAAGTGTCGGATATTTAATAACAAAAGAAATAACTTCATCTCTGTCCCTACAGTCTGAAGTAGAAACTTGTTTGTGGAGAAGGCTGTGCAGATGCTAGACTTGTTGTTTTTATCCATAAGTGGTGGAAGTCTTGTATTATTAAAGTGCTTTTCATGGTACGTTGGTGTTAACCTACTTATTCTTTATGGGCAAGAGCTCTTTTGCTGTTGTGGATTTTCTTTTAGATCTTTTTTTTTTTCTTCCTATTACTACTTCATGTTTATATCTCTTAAGCCCTTTTTATTATGGGTATAATGTTTTATCCTTTCTGACTTCTATTTCAAAGTGTGATGGATGGATGGATACTGCATCATAACATTCTTTAAATTGTTTTCTTTGTCCCACTCCCTCCACCAAGGTTTCTTCAGATGGGAATTTACCACAGCCAGCAGCTTCTGCTCCAAGTCGAGTGGCAGCAGTAGGTCCTTATATCCAGTCCTCTACCATGCCACGTATTGCTTCCAGACCTGAACTTCTGGTGAAACCAGCATTTTCTGATGGGACACAAGCTTTGCAGGTACCTGATGGTCCACTAAAAACACAGACTCTACCCAACATGAGAGCTGGGAGCAGTTCACAAGCTAAAGCTCCTGCAGGTAATAGCTTACAATTAATACTTCTTCCCAGAAATGTTTTGTTTTCTTAGCTAAGAGCTCTGTCTCTTTGCTTTATAATAAAGTGTTATTTGCAATGTCAGTCTTACTACTTGCAGTTTTCCTGCACCAGTGAATGTATTTTGTAAGCACTGAGGTTATACAATTCAATGTGTTACTTTCAGTGAGTGATTTGAGTGGTTATACAGCATAGAAAGTAAAAGGCTTTTCCTGTAAACTATGGTTATCCATTTATAGATTTTAAAAGACTCCTAAAAGCTATACAAGAGTGAGTTTTTAGAGGCACTTTTAGGGTATACGTGGTAACAACCATGATGCATGTACTTAAAAACTGGCGAAGGCAAGTTTTCTGATCGTGCATTTTAGAAATGACGCATACCAAGGATTAATAATTACAAGAAGTATTATGAAGGAGGCAATTAATTGCAGCACGGAAACAGCAGTAAAGCTTCTGACATGTTGATGGCATAGGAATACAGAGAGACATTAAGTCTAACATCTGACTTGAGGCTTGGCCTCTCCTGCTCAGGGTTTCAATGGAGATTTGCCTCTCTCTGTGGCTTTCTCCTACAAGGAAGTGAGAGTAGATGTCTGGAGAACCTGGAGAACTGCAAGTGTCTATTCTGTGCTATCTTGGAAGAAGCCTCACTTTTAAGATAAGTGAGAAGAGAAACTTCATCTTCCTGAAAAGAAAAAATGGAGACTGAGTTTGTAGAATAATTGTATATTTTTATCTTTCTCCTTTTATCTCCAGTTCTGGCAGATATTATTGAAGTAGCCATGGCACAAAACCAGTCCAAGTGTCTCCTGCTGTACTGGAGAATGAGGAACTGTTTCGTTTTATCTGGTTTGCAGATCCTGTAACTGCTGGAATTTTAGCTCTGGTCCATGCAAAATTTGAATGGTTGCTATAGGAATGTGCAGTGGTGTTGTGTTTAACTGAAACATCACTCCTTATTTTTTAGCATTTGGGTAAAACAACTGGTCTTCTAGAGAGACAATATCTGATACTGTCAGAATCAAACTTTTCTCCTGCTGCTTATCGCTGTGGTTTGAATTTAATATCACTTACTGTACTAGATAATTTAGAATTCAGTAGAAGTTGCTGAAATATTTAAAATCATAGTAAGTTGCAAGCATTTTCTTAGTTGCTTTTGAAGCAGACTGGATGTCTACTCCAGGGAATTAAAGACCAGCTTTAACGCAGTATCTGTATGTACATGGAACATGCAGATGGTTTTTCTGCTTTTTTTTGGGTATCACTGGCAGGATCTATTTATTCTTTAAAGCATCATGCTTTTGATTCTTATCCCTTCTTATCCTGTTACTTTTAACTTACTGTAAATATCCAAGGAGAGTTTCTTACTAACTGGAAAGAAGGCAGTTTAGAGCAGTTTGTCTAAATGCTGTAAGTGCAGCTGTGTGCTAGGACAAATAGTTTTGCTGCTGCTTTGATAATTGTTTCTGAGCTTGGTTTTGCATTCCTTTTTTAAAACAAGCAAATGAGAGAATCTGAAGTGATAGGGTTTATAGAAGTTAACCTGTAAATGATAATTGTATACTGTCTAGACCTGAGTCTTAGAAAAATCCCCTACCTGTAAGTAAGTCAAGAAAACAACAGTTTTAGCTTAATCTGTTCTGCTTTTTCTCTCCCAGGTTCTGTGGTCCCCAGTGCAAAATCTGCCCCGTCTGCCACTGACTGGAGTAGTTCAAATGCAGACAATCATATCAGTCAAGGATCAGCCTTGACTTCAGGAAAAGGAGTTGTGACTAATGAAGGACAAGGTACCTTCTTATGTACTTGGCATAATCTTAATATGTGGAGGATCTAGTTAGTGATACCTGTCTGTTCTAAATGCTTCAGTAAATATGTAGAATTTATATGAGAGCAAACAAAAATCAAAGAATATTGACCTGTAAGTTTTAGTGTGGTGTTGCAGGGATTTAAAAAAAACAGCAACCAAGCAAAACCCACCCAAGCAAAAAACCAGCCCTCCAAAACTAATAAGAAAATCCCCACAAAGAAAAGACCTCCAATAAACCCCACCTTGTTTCATGTGGTGAAGTTGATCCTAATGCTTTCATACATGTTCCTTTTGCAAGACACAGCATTTGGCAGGCTTTTGGGTCCCTTTGCACAGGGGTAGTTAGGGTGCATACGCTGTCTTCAATATTGTGCAGAACAGGACTCTTCTTCCTGCAGTTGTTGTCCCTTTTGAAAGTCTTTCTGTCTCTCTAACAACAGCTGAAGGAGAAACTTTTTTACGAGACAAAGAGAAGAAAGTGCGTCCATTCTCCATGTTTGATTCTGTGGACCAGGCTGCTGGGCTGGGCACACTGAGAAAGAACCAGAGCAGCGAAGATCTCCTGCGAGAAGCACAGGTATGCAGGAAACTCCTGAACTACTTCATCCATCTGGCAGGGATTACTACACCACTTTTCCAGTGTTGCTGTTGAAAAGACCTTTGAAGAGGACCTAGGTTGTTTTTTAAAGGACAACTTGTAAAGAAATAGAAGTATTTTAGGCTTTTAATGGCAGGTGGTAACTCAAAATTAGTCCTTACAATCACTGTGACATGTATGATTTTGTTTTTTTTTTTTTTCCCCAAAGACTATCTGTACAAAGGCATTTGCATTCTAAATTTTCTTTAGAATCACTTACACACTTGTTTCACTGTTTAATGCAGCAGTGTGTTTCAGATGTTTGATTGCAAGACTTCCCACTTAAATCTAGGCATGGGCACAATTTGATCAAGTAGGGGTGAAGTAGCATAGAATACCTGGGGATGGATTGCAAGTGCTTTGCTGGAAAACAAGCTTCTTGCCTGCAGGTGATACTAAGTGCTTCTGCTATCTCTAGGGAAATTACTGTGCCTTGTCCTCATTTGATATTATAAACATAGTTGCTACAGAAGGAATGAGTTCAAAGTGTAGAAGACTTGTGATGATAAAATGTTTCATGATGTTGTTAAATATTGGGCAGCAACAGTAGGAATGTTTGATACTGTGTCATTCTTTAAAGCTCTTCAGACCTTCACCGCAGAACTTCTAAAACATATTTTGCAGTTTAATCTTAATTAATACTTTTTGTCTTTCAGACAGCCAATAAAAATGTAACAAAGGTACCACCACCTGTCCCCACTAAACCAAAACAGATAAACTTGCCTTACTTTGGTCAAACCAGTCACCTGCAAACTTCTGAGACTAAGCTGGATGGAAATCTGCAGAAACTGCCTTTGGCTGTTGTAACTATGGGGAACAAACAAAAAACAGTGGCACAGCAGCCTTCCCATCCTTCTCAGCAAATACAGCAAAGAATTTCTGTACCACCTGCAGGTTCTTCCTCTAGCCAGGACCAAATTCTTCCCTCCTCCAAACAGGAGAGTCCCCCAGCAGCAGCTGTGAGACCTTTTACCCCTCAGCCATGCAAAGAGAGCTCACTCCCACCATTTCGAAAGCCTCAAACTGTGGCTGCAAGCTCAATTTATAGCATGTATACGCAACAGCAGACTCCTGGGAAGAACTTCCAGCAAGCAGTGCAGAGTGCTTTGACAAGGGCACAGACCAGAGGACCACACTTCCCAAGTGGTAAGCATGTGGCTTTCTACGTCTTTTCTCAGATAAATGTACTTTTCACGTGGTCTATGGGTATAAAGCTGTTCTTCAATGGAATTAGGCAGGTTAGTGCAGCTGTAAGACTGTTAAGTAGATCTTACGTGCTGTATGTTGGTGTTAACAGTGCAGAATATCTATCTGTCATTTGTGAGATAATGATAATCCTGGTTACCGGATCAATTCTGTGTGTGGCAATTGTGTTATTCTGCTTCTTTGCCCTGTGTAGGTGAATGAGGTTGTATGTTGGTTTTAGATTGATCAAATATTTACACTTGTTCTTTCCCTACCTCTCCTTGAAATGCTTTGCAGTGTATGGCAAGCCTGTGATGGCAGGAGCTGGTGTACAGAATCAGCTGCCACAGACGGAGAACATCTACTCAGACCTCCAAGGCAAGCCAGGCAGTCCAGAGCCTGAGGTGGAAACAGCTGCTTCTGCTCATGAAAACCATGAAACCGAACGAATACCCCGTCCCCTCAGCCCGACCAAATTGCTGCCTTTCTTATCCAATCCATACCGCAACCAGAGTGATGCTGACCTGGAAGCACTACGGAAGAAGCTGTCCAATGCACCCAGACCACTGAAGAAACGTAGCTCCATTACTGAGCCAGAAGGACCTAATGGCCCCAATATTCAGAAGCTCTTGTATCAGAGGACCACTCTGGCTGCAATGGAGACTATCTCAGCGCCATCACATCCCTCCAAACAGACAGCATCAGCTGCCAGTCCTGAAAGCCCAGCAGAAATCCCAAATCCTTATCTGAGTGCAGAATCAGAAAAAGAAACAGCTGCTTCTATGCCAGAGCCAACCATTGCTGAGGAAACAGAGAACACACCAGCAGATCAGAGTGAAGCTGCTGTTCCCTCCATAGCTCTGGACAGTTTACCTGAGGGAGTATCAGATGGTGATGAACTCATGCAGCCAAAACCAGAAGAACCAAGCCTAGAAGCTTCACTGCCACTAGAGGTGTACATGGAAGAGTATCCTCCATACCCACCACCACCCTATCCATCTGGGGAATCGGAGAGTTTGGGAGATGACTCATTCAGTATGAGGCCTCCTGAAGTTACTGGACAGTTTTCCTTGCCTCCCGTAAGTATTAGCACGCCTACAATTTGGATACCATGTCAGTTAAGTCATCTCAATGTCATAAATCCTGGCCGTTGTATTGTAGAGCTTTGACAAACAGCCTAGAAGTCTTTGTGTGTGTGTGTCTGTTCTTTTTCTGTGGTGCAGAGTGAATGACAATAATGAAGAGTCTTGTTGTCTCTAGAATTAATAACATGATGCAAAAGTTTCAAATGGAACTTTATACACAAATGATAAAACTCTTCTGAGCTTCAAAGAACATTCCTTAGAGAAGTCTGCCTTCCACATCCAGACTATACCTTCTTCATAAGAGAAATTAAAGTATGGTTTTTTTTTTTTTTCTTTTTGAGGCACAAATACAGATTGCGCAAGCATTTCCCACTATGAGATAAAAATAATTATCTTAATCCTGGATTGCATTTGTTTATGTGAAAGTGCCTTGCTTGAAAAGGTGAAACAGATTAATTTCTGCTCTAAAACTGATTTTTAGACATCATCTGAATTGCATTTCTTCTACTGAAATGTGTTCTGAATTTTGCTTTGGAGCCTGATTTAACATCAGTCCATTCTCAAGTTGCATCAAAATAAAGTCTCTTTGGGCTAAGGGTAGGCAGCGTTTTACCATCTTGCTTCTTTTGCAAGTTTGTATCTGTGGCTGGTATGGTGTTATCTTACTGTCATAAAACAGAAATGCTCACTGCTTTCAGTTCCTCAAAGAATTTATTTGAAAACCTATCTTGAATAGAATTTTAATGACTTAACACATGAAAGTGGTTTTTCCTCCATAACTTACTTCAGTTCAGAGGAGTTAAAAAGCTTTAAATGTGTGTTAAATAGTTATTGTATGTTAGTTTTCATGCTTTAAAGACTTTGACCTTGCTGTCTATGCAAGGAAACTTGAGTAGTAGGGTGTCTTAAATTCTAAGAACTCTCTTGTGGTTGGTTTTGTAACAAGTCTCAATTCTGTGCTGATGGAAAAGAAACCAGCCCAACTTCTTGATTTCATTTTTAAATACTTGGGTTGTGCTGAGAGGCTTTTTCTTTAAAAAGCCCATACTTTTATGTATAAATCCACGGGCCAAAGAGTATTTTCTGGGAATCTCTTCTTATATATCCTATCTTTACATGTTTGCTCTTGCAAAACATGAGTCATTTCTATTCACTTTCTCCTGGACATCTGTCAGAAATTTACATACCCTTATGAATAGTGTTTATTGCTGCTGCACAGCCAGCTGGGGAGAGCGCTGAGCTAATGCATGCATATTCTCTGAAGGGAAGAGTACAGACTCGGCTATAGAAATACTTGCTTTCCAGTATCATTGGGAGCATCTAAAGTGTTTCTATGCTTGGCTCTGTATTCTTTCCAAAACCATTTTCTGTAACTGTTTGTTTCTGCTAACCTCTGCTAAATTTAGGAAAATGCTAGGAAATGAACATGGATGCTTAAAAGGTAGTGTACTTCATGGAGTGTACTACTTGGTTTGTGTAACAACTTGGGGAGAGCTAGTAATAAAATGGTCTTAAAAAAGGTGTTTTTTTCCTGATCTTCAGGGATTTGGGAGTTTTATTATTTTGTTCATATTTGGTCAAGGTGACTTCTGTATTTGAGTTGAATGGTGACCTTGCCCAGAGATCAGCAGAGATTTAGCACAACATGCTTAACCTACTGTATTTATTTGTCAGGGAGTTGGTTGAAAACAGTCTAAATTTCAGATTAGACACTGCCTTAATTAGCCATTTCTGCTGTCATTCCCAAATAAGCAATTCTGTATTCTTGTTCTTTGCAAGGAAAAAAATGCCTGTAACTTGTGTTATGTTTTCACAGGGGAAGAGGACAAACTTGCGTAAAACCGGCTCCGAGAGAATTGGGCATGGAATGAGAGTGAAATTCAATCCCCTAGCATTGCTTCTGGATTCATCTTTGGAGGGAGAATTTGACCTTGTGCAGAGAATAATTTACGAGGTACAAATGTGAACTTGTAACCTGCGAAGCAGTCCTGCTTCAAACTAAGAAACTACAGCTTGTCTGGAGTGGGGAAGCTAAAATAATAGCGCACAACCTATATCTGCCCTTGAGGAGATAAGCCCTAACAGGACACGATCACTTAGAACTGGTTTTAAAAGTGTGTCAAATCAACACCTTGTATTTAGCATTGATACTATAAATGTGCAGAACAACTCTTTCCTTATATCTTATGTAATGTTTTATCCCCTATGTTATCAAATAATTTGATAACCAAAATCAACATGAATTTCGCTTATCATTAAATAGACAAATATCAGAAACTTGTTACAAATACTAAGTTATCAAGACACTATTTCTCTGAACCACTTTAGGTTCTCACTGTTAACAGGAGACTGCAAGCTTATATGTGAATCTTTTTGTGAGATTAGTTACTGCTGTACTTTTCTCCCTGTTTCTCATGTCCTTCATAAAAATAAGGTTCAAAAATCAAATTGCAAATTAAGACAACTCATTTTTCTGTGTGAAGAGATGTTTGTTCTTAAAAGTTTCACCAGAATGTAAATGATTCCTTTTCTGGCTCAATAGGTTGAAGATCCCAGCATGCCCAATGATGAAGGGATTACTGCACTGCACAATGCTGTGTGTGCTGGGCACACAGAAATCGTGAAGTTCCTAGTACAGTTTGGTGTAAACGTGAATGCTGCAGATAGTGATGGATGGTAAGGCTTTCTTTAAGTGGTACTCTTTCCATCAGGGAGCTATGAGTCGGGGATTGCTACAGATCCTCACTTTGCTTCTACAGAGCTGGCAATGACTTTTCCACAGTAGAGTAGCAGCAGTTCTCTGTGGGACATCATATGTGAGTGCACAGAGGAGAAAATAGTTGAATTATACTAATATGAAAAAACAGTGTCTGAGGCCCAGTAGGGTGGACACAGTTGTCAGGAAATTGCTTTGTTTCCTCAAGATAATGAAAGCAGTTTATGCATAATGAACCATTTGGTGAAATTCCCACTGTCTTCTCTGTGAAAGCCTATAGCTTTGCATACGCTCTGGGCAGTATCTAGGACTGCAAATTCTCCTCAGTTCTGTCTTCAATACTTGATAACTTCAAAACAAAGCAGAAAGCCACAACCTACAAACCAGGCTTGCAGCTATTAATGGGTTATGTACTCTTCTTAGAGGTAGCTAGGGAGCTTATTTACAAGGGGCTGGGGCAGGGAGCAGTGATTTTACTATTATTTCTGCCTATAACAAAAGCGTCTAAGGCCCAAGACTGAATAAAGATGCACGTGTCCCTTACCTTCAGTAGTTACCTCAATTACCTGTATTTGCCATAAAGTTAAGTCTTGAAGTAATTGTAAGCAACATGATGTCTGGAAGATCTCAAATGTTGATTTAGTTTTTTATTATTATTTTTAGTGCCTTCATGTTCTTAAATTGTTACTGGATTATAAGAAGGTAGCATAACTAGAGATCCATATGGAAATCTAGCTTTATGGCTCAAGCAGCTCTTGATAGCTCCTGTTATCTATGAAAAGCAATTGGTCTTGACATCCTAGTTAAGTGTTTCTGGTGAGAAGTCTTCAGTGATGTGGTACTGATTGCTGGAGGTCATGCATGAAAGTGGTTTGCTCCCAGGAGTCTGTAAGAGCAGTATGAGTAAAGTGTCCTCTTTTTCTTCCTGGCTTGCAGGACCCCATTACACTGTGCAGCATCTTGCAATAACGTGCAGGTGTGCAAGTTCCTGGTGGAGTCGGGGGCAGCTGTATTTGCGATGACCTACAGTGACATGCAGACGGCTGCAGACAAGTGTGAGGAAATGGAGGAGGGCTACACACAGTGCTCCCAGTTCTTGTACGGTAAGTGGTGACAGCAGAGTTCTGGAACATGCAAGGGACTCACCTAGCACTTCTAACTACGTTTTTGGGTGAGGAATGTAAGTTACACATCTAGGTTGTGTGCCTGTGCCTCAAGTTCCTCTGGGGGAGAGGTTTTAGCCAGCTTCTTGACACAGAATGTGGTCCATTGAGACTAACTTCGTAATATGCAGCGTCTAGAGAATATCTGAGCAGCAAAAGATTTCCCTGCATTAAAAACCGCAGTTTGTGCATTGACAGATACGTTAGTGTGAGGTGGTGATTAGGTGAATCTTGCCACATAAGTGCTTCTAAATAAAACCAAAAGTGCTATGGGTATCTCAGTAGGCAGTTCATGTCTGTTAGCTGGTGTCTTTAAATGAGGAATGTTTCCTACTGTGCATTTCAGAACCAAGGAAGGTATTGACAAGTTTCTACCTTTATGGAATTTAGTAAGCATTGAATTTGACTTAACTTTCTGGCCTTTTTCTTCTCTTGCATTTAAAAAGGAATACTCTATTACTTTTATTCAAATAGTAAGACTGTCTTTTAGTGGAGAGAATGAATTTCCCCTAGGGTGCGATGAGTTTTAGTCAATGAGGTTTTAAATTACTTTTCTGTGTGTTTTGTATGTAGCTTTTGTCCCCTAGGCACCTACCAGCTGGACTGTTGAGTAATAGCAGTGTAATGCAGTGTAAAAAGCTGTAATACAGCCTTTCTGGTTTTGTGGAACATGGGAGATCTGCATTTCTGTAAGCTGCTCAGCCAGCATATTTCAAAACAGTCTGACCAGCTGTCTTCACTAAGCTTGAAAACTGTATCTCTTGGTGCCAGATACATAGTTTTCTTTATGAGGGAAAGAAGCCCATTTAACATTAAAATCTGGGCTAAGTAAAACTCCATTTAATTTCGTATCCAGGCTCCAGTGGTGGTCATCAACAGCAATGCCCAAGGAAGATTAAAAATAATAATACTTGTCCAATATATCTTACTGTTTTTTAACTCTGATATGAGTTAAGAGATGGTATCTTTGTGTTTAATAGGTCTTGAAGGATTTCTTTCAGGAATTCGCCTAATTCTTAAATGCAGGTAAACAGCCCACAATCCCCTGTGGGAAGCAGGTCCATGGCTTCGTTATATACAGCATGAAGAAACACATTCTTTTTGTGGTTTTTCTTTGGACCCACCATCTGCTGGTCTCACCTGATGCTCTGGTTTTTGTTGGATTTGGGAGTTTTGTTTTTTACACTATAAGATACTTTCCACTGGGCTCTGAAAGGACTATAAAGCTTTGGTTTATAACCAGCTTTTCCAAATTGAAATCACTGAAACTAAAGTATCTCTTGATACAGTATGAAATTCAGCTATCAAATTTCTGTATTGTTCCATTAGGAATTAATCCCATTGCTAAGACTGTTTCTGGTTGCCTAGTTAGATTAATGAATTCATTCCCTTGTTAAATCTTGTTTCTTGCTGCACACGTGGGTGCAGAGCATGGCTTTTGCCAAAAGTTTAATTATACCAAATGCAAAGCAAAGGAAGAGTTTCTCTGAGTAGAACTACACATGCAGTGGAAGCAATCTGCTTCTACATGATGAGCTGGTATGCACAAATAAAGAACTTGATTTGAGCAGACGCTTCCTATAGCAGATGTAGGTAAGAATCCTATATAATAGGTTGTTCTAGGTAAGAGATGAAAAGGGAAATGCCAAGTTTCACAGTACTACATGCAATATACTCTGATTTTTATACTGCCAGGAGCAGTAGGATTCAGTATTTTGAAGTGGAATAATTACCTAAGAGAGGATTTGTATAATAGTTAAGATACCTTTTGTGATTTCCTGCTTAGAAGCTGAGGAATGTATACAGAAAGTACTTTGGCTACAGCTGCAAAATGAGCAAGTTCTGAATAACATCTGCAGGGTGTATGTATGTTCTCCAAAACACCTTGGTTGAGGAGCAGTTTGGCAGAACTGTGTTCTGAAGTGTTTAAAAAGAATTAAAATAGTGACAACAATTAAGAACTGCTGAGATAAGTGTTTGAGTTAACGAAAAGCAGCCGGTGGGGAGCAAGCAAACCTTTCAGGTACAGATCTGAGATGCAGCTTGTTTTAAAGTTCTGAAGTGAAGTGACACAGGTGCCAAATGACACCTCAAGCATCAAAATGAGAATGGTGGTCAATATAAGGAGGTATTACTACCCCTTTGACAGAAAGAGATTACTAATGAACTGAGTGTACAAAGAAGTGTTTCTTGCTCATTGCTTTGGCGTAGGAAGTGTGAACACTGGCACAAAAATACAGCCTTTTATCAATTGATGTTCCTCTCCTCATTTACCTTGTATTTTTGAACATGTCTAAGAAAGGAATCAGTCTGCTGTGTGCAGAGGCAAACTTCACAGTGCCACCTGTTCTGGGGCCAACTTCCAGTAGGCTGATGATAGCAAGGTGCTAAGTGTGATAGGAACTGAGGCTGGTTGTGTGGTTACTTCCGTA
This sequence comes from Forpus xanthops, assembly GCA_032466535.1. Classification (NCBI taxonomy): domain Eukaryota; kingdom Metazoa; phylum Chordata; class Aves; order Psittaciformes; family Psittacidae; genus Forpus; species Forpus xanthops. The sequence continues at coordinate 49,449 of JASSUY010028816.1, forward strand.
AGAGAACAGCAGTCCTTCCAACTATGGGCTTTTTTCCCCCCTTTTTTTTTTTTCCTTCACTTATTTTTAGCTGCTCTGTGTTTTTAATGTTGCAGGAGTCCAGGAGAAAATGGGGATAATGAACAAAGGAGTGATTTATGGACTCTGGGATTATGAGGCTCAGAATGATGATGAGCTGTCGATGAAAGAAGGAGACTGCATGACAATCCTGCGCCGGGAAGATGAATCTGAAATTGAGTGGTGGTGGGCACGGCTGAATGACAAGGAAGGATATGTTCCCCGCAACCTACTAGGGGTGAGTCCTTGCTATTTCCAGTTAAAAACCCAGCCCACTATGTGGAATTTACACAGCACTATTCTCATACATTTAGGTTAGGTGCAATTTCACAGTCAAGAGGAAGGAGTTGATGTTCTTCATTTGTTGAACACCTTGGCAGAGGGGGCTAACACCCTCTGGTAGGTACTTAACACCCGTTATATTAATGAATGCATAACAAGAAAACATGTATTACCACCCTGTTATCACTAGCAGGTTCTAATACCAACCTTGTCTCACCATCTTGGAGAAAAAGAAAAAGGTGCAAGCTTTTATCTGAATATGACTTGTGCATAAGGTTTTGTTGAACATGTGAATAGAGCTGGGTTTCCCCTCTTTCAGAAAGTGATACACAAAGGGCCTTAAGAACTGAAACTTTCATGAAGAATGAGTAATGAGTTCTTCCCTGTCTGGGTGTATACAGGGCACCTTGTGGCCGAGGTAGTTTCACAAAGAGCTTTAAGGCAAACACTGTAAAATTCTACGGTTATCTTTTTTCTAGTGTTGAAAAAAACTTTCACATTTCCAAATAAAGGCAGATCTTTGTTTTCTCCTATCCTCGTTAAGTAATATTCAAGCATATGTCAAAGGCCTTAAATGAACAGCTTCTCCTTTCCTCATCACCTTCTGTGCTACCTGTTTTATTAAAGACAATTGTGTAAAATAATACATACTTCCAGTTATGTCCCCATATTTCTCCTTATGGTTCAGTAGTTAGAAAACTGTAACAGATGGACACATGTATAAAAATGTCCATTGAGCTTTGCTCTACGTATCCAGTTGCCCTGCTGCTAGAGATGAGGTTCTGCCAATGTTAAAGATTAACCAGTGTGAATTTTAGCTGATTGACATATGATGCTTGAAAAAGGCTGAGCCACCTTCCTCATGCAGATAAAATCCTTACTCTTAAACTGGTTAAATTCTGCAGAGCAACTCTATCTACTGAAAAATCAGTTTTCATTTCTGCATTGCTTTTTTCAGATCAGGCCTACCCACAATCTACTGTAAAATTCTCCCCAACATGGTACTTCTGCTCAGGTTTTTGATCTCCAGACATACACTTTTCTAAATCAAGAGCAGCAATGAACCCTGCACAATAAGGTCAGAAAGGGTAGGGATAGCAGATTCTTTTGTTTGTTTGCTTTTTATTTTCCCTGCCCAAGGTTTGTGTGTTATTTCTTCATAAGCTCACTCAGCCTGAGCACGGGTAGGAGCATCTGTGCTTCTGTAATAAAAAGCTTAGAGTGAGGAACACAACTCATTTTTCTAAGCGCAACCCAATCTGAACAGAACCTTTGAGGAGAACTACCCAAGCTTTCTTTACTGTTACACTATTCTGTATTGAGCCATTCTGGTGCTGCTACTGAAGCATTCTGTAGTTATTCTAAAAAGCAATTACTGGACTCCTAGTATAGCAGCTGAAATCTAGGCTAAGGTGTTCAGCACAGAGGAAAATGTTTGCTAGTTTAATATATTCCTATATTAAACTGTATTTTTATTGTAACTGCCTTATCCTTTTGCAGTTAGGTGCACTGAATGAAGACAAGGATTTAAATTTTCTGCATCAGTACTCTCCCCTTAGTGACTTATTAGCTCCCTAAGCTGTATGAGAACTCTAGAGCTGAATGCAAATATGATAATGCTGTCAATATACTGACTTAACACTAAACAGTCAGGTGTTATGCTGTTGTAACTGCCTGACTGACTTCATCTTTGCTAGTGGTGAAATTGTTGCAGGCTAAGACAGAACTTGGGAATGAAGCTGGTTCTTAATTAGCTGACTATTCAGAAGAAAGCATCTTTAAGGAGAATTGCTGTTTAGAGCATAGAGGATTCATCTTTCCTGATTTTATTAAGTATATCCTTTTGGTTTTAGATGCCACTTTTTCAGAACAGTAGCTGATCCCAAAGCCCTTTGCAACTGGGAGCCAAAAGCTTCCCAAGTGTCTTGGTACTGCTGTATTGAACTGTTTTCCATCAGTTTGTCACCCTGTGGTCAGTGCCATCTCTGTACTACTGTGTGCACAGCCAGAATGAGTAAATAGCACATTGCCACCCTGCAGCCCTTGAGCTATCTCCTAATTGATTGGTGAGTGGCTAAATGAATTTAGTTGGCCACCCACTATGCCCCAAGTAAAGCACAGCTCCTACAGTTCCATGGTTGTTATGCAGGTGTTTCCAGCTTGCTCAAAGCTATAGATACATAAAGGCTGATGGGCACTGAGATAGAGAAAGCAAAACAGGCTTTAATACCTGTATCTTTCCATTTATAAAACAGAAGATCTTGTGGTTCACTGAACACAAGTGTCTCTCAACTTACAAAGCCACATGCATTTCCTAGCCCACCCATCTGGGTAGAGCTGCAAGTACCTTCTTTTTGTACTGACAAAGTTTAGTATTTTTTAAGCTTTCCTAAGAGTGCTGGATTTGTATTTGTTACTGCTCTGGGTGTGTTTGATAATTGTGCTTTTTCTACTAGAGATTACATTAGAATTGTAGGTTTTACTTATTTTTTAATAACAAATGGACTTTTTAAAGCACTAGAATTGTAAATCTCATTTCTGTTTTACCCTCAGCTGTATCCAAGGATTAAACCTAGACAAAGAAGCTTGGCATGAACTAGTACAGAAGCCAGATTCTTGAAGTACTAATCATGGATGACTTATGAAAAAAAGTCATTTTGTGTTGGTTCCAATATCATGAGACTTATTTCAATGACAATGTAATTTGAAAGCAATGAAGAATGTGCTTTGAAAACAAATGAAGGATTGATGCATTAGCAAATGGATGAGGGCATTCTCCAAGATGAAATAACGCATACAAGCAAATGACATTCTGCTGCCTTTGGTCTAAGCAAGCCATTATGTCCAAGTACCCACTCTGATTTCCTGAACATGGCAGGAAAGAATTTCACATTTTTCTTCATTAACTACAAGGACCTTTTCAATTTACCATTGAAGGAATCATCATGAAATGGACAACTTGGCTTTGTCCAAATTTATCCTGCAGCTTTTTCCAAATGGGAGAAATTAAAGCAAGTATGTGCACAGCACCCAAATGGTTGTTGGAGAAATTAAAGCAAGTATGTGCACAGCACCCAAATGGTTGTTGCTGGAAGCAGAGTGTTAAAGCAGCTAAACTGAAGTGAGTCTGAACAGTGAGAGCCACATGACCAATCCATTGAGCAATAACTTCTAAAAATACTGTAGCATTTTAGGAATTCCATGTATTCAAAATATTATGTGCTGTAACAGACAATGTAGTTTTAGATTCCTCTTTTTACAGAGAGCCTCATGTATTTATTGTATTTTGTACTTTTGAAAACTAAGTGTAGAAACTTCCTGTAGTCCTTGGTAACTTGTTTTTACTTGACTGTGATACCATTAAACTCTTGTCTCCTTAAGCTTTAGCTCCAGGTACTTTAGTGTCAGGTTTTTATTAGACCATCTAAAACTGTTACCCATAAGCTGTGCTGCTGTTCTACATCACACTAACATTCACCTGCTTTCTGCATTAAAGTGAATCTCCTCTCCCATTTGTTCAAGACAGTATTTCTGCCTTTAAAATGAAGCTGAATCTGGGAGTTGCAGATAAGCTTTGTTAATCTTCAGGGACAGACTTAAGAAAAAAACCTTGGTACAAGTATTTCCCAAATAAAGCCTTTCCCCTGGAACTCCACTTTATAGATAATCATTTGATATTCAATCCTCTGTTAAACAGTGTTTATTATTTCTTTAAGGGTATGTATGAAGTTACCTCACTGCTTTTCCCTTTAGGGTTTAGTTTTCCCACTAGGTAAATCCTTATTGCTTTCTGAAAATGTATGTAGGAAAGAGGAAACAATCCTTCAGATTCTCATGATTTCAAGAGGTCAGGTATGGGGTACATAGCATCAATTACCTTTCTTGGAAGCCTTTAGCTTTTCAAGCATTAATATTTTAAAGTATCAGGCTATCTAACATTCCATTAACTGACACAGTGTGTGTCAGTGCCTCATCAGCTTCAGAATGCTGTTTTATCCCTTCAAAAGGCTGTGCATCTAATCTATAGGAAGTGTGTTAATTTTCAGAAAGAATAGCAGTCTTGCAAGCTTTATTTCTACTGTTTTTATTTAAATACTTTCTCCTAGTTCAAAGGAAGATAAATAAGATACAGGAACTCAAGATTCCACCTGAGAGCATAGGCTTTCTCTTGGAAGAGTCTGGTTGCAGCTTCCTGCTACAGGCACAGAAATGGTCAGGAGGGAAAGACTTGTCCTTTACACTGGTCAAACATAATTGTTACTCAAATTCTTCAAAGAATATTTCACCAGAGTAATGCTGAGCTTGAACAGAAAGCATACAAGAAATCCCTAAACACCTATAGTCAAATGTGCAACGCTATCCCTTTTCTAGTTTTAGATTTGCAGGAGTGAAGCTGTTACAGAACTGTAGAATAGTTAGGGTTGGAAAGGTCCTTAAGATCATCTAGTTCCAACCCTGCTGCCAAGGGCAGGGATACCTACCACTAAACCATGCCACCCAAGGCTCTGTCCAACCCAGCCTTGAACACCACCATCGATGGAGCATTCACAACTTCCCTGGACAACCACCCTTACAGGAAAGAATTTCTTCCTCAGATCCAATCTAAACTTCCCCTTTAAGTTTGAACCCGTTACCCCTGTCCTCTTACTACATTCCCTCATGAAAAGTCCCTCCCCAGCATCCCTATAGGCCCCCTTCAGGTACTGGAAGGCTGCTATGAGGTCTCCACGCAGCCTTCTCTT
>JASSUY010028818.1:0-91199 GCA_032466535.1 Forpus xanthops
ACAACTCTTTGCGTGCAGCCATCCAGCCAGTTCTTTATCCACTGAGTGGTCCACCTATCAAATTGATGACTCTCCAATTTAGAGACAAGGATGTTGTGTGGCACAGTGTCAATTTAATCCATTTAACCCTTACCAATTTGTGAATTTCCTCCCTTTTGCCAGGGAATATTAAGGAACACATGGAAGCAAGTGAAAATGAGTTAAAAGAACCTGCAGTCAATTTCAACAACAGAAAATACAAACTGCATAATAGGAAAACTCTGCAGGAAAACCAGAATGCTATCCAGAGGTTTTAATAACCATTTCTGTATTTTCAGCTCTAACAGGTGCACCTTCAGAGACAATACCCATCCAGAAAGGTTGCAGTTCATAATGCAGTATTTAATAATAAAACCAAAATTCCCAGTTGTACTACTGGTACAGGCATTTTACAGTGTATTCATGTGAAAAACAGAATTGGTTTCATAAAAAAACCTGTTCTGCAAGGTAGCAGTCTCTTTGAGCCTAATTAATGCTGAATGTTGACCATCTCTCATTGTAATCTGTTAGTTCTCCTCACAGATGAAAATAAACTGTGGATGCAATGTTAAAGTAAATCTTTATTGGAGCCGTAGTGTAACCCAGTGTCATGGGTTCAGAGGGAGTGAAGGGGTCTCAGAGTAAGTGGCAGAGGGCTGAATACACAGCCTGAATAGATACACAGGGAGGCTCTGCATCATTCTGGCTTGCAGGAGATGCAATGGCCAGGACACCCAAGGTATGTACAGTCCCTGTCCCAGGCAGAGGCTGGTACCAGCCCAGAAGAAAGAGGGTTGATACATCTGAGAGAGGCAGAATGGCTTCCTGAGAGAGGCTCTAACTCTGCTGCTGTGCCAGGACGCCTTGTGCTTGGCTGATAGCTTCTTCCAAAGTCATAATTAAGTTCTTAGTTGAAAAAGGAGGAAAAAAAAAGTAATTATGTCTTGAGGTGACATCTCACAACCAAAATCAAACAGAAGTCAAACATCCCTGTGACTGCTGGAAGACTCAGATTTTTAAATTCATGGCTGGGTCCCACCATTGATATGAAGCTTCCATCACTGTTTTTACAGAGCAGAACATTTTAATGTGATTTTAGTTCAATGACTTTCATAAGGAACACTGCACTTTGCGCAAGAGGAAGCCTTACCCTTAGCCTTCTTTCAAACGTGGAGATATTGCCTTTGGTCTGCTCCCTCCTTTGCCTCCATTCAATCAGATTTGAGTTATGCTCTCCAGGAAGTGAGATATTGCACTTCCCTAAAGTGGGGCTGACAACCCCTGCTAGAATATGAGGCTCTGTGTTGAGCGTGATTTCCATCCCACTGGCAAAGGTGACTCTCAGAGACCCATCTGGGCTGACACGGTAGATATTCTGCGTGTTATCTGTCAAAAAACAACCACCAAAAACAGGGAACACAGAATAGCTCAGATCTCCAGATTTACAAGACAAGTATTATGTACAACAGGGCTTTATCCGAATGTTACAGACAGCTGAACACACACCAACTGCAGCGTGATTTTTGCAACCTGTGACCTCCTGGCCTTCCCATGTTCAAAGAGCTTTTTGGTACATTTGGCTTGATGATTTCTGCTGTGAAGGTTTCCTACAGCAGGAATAAAGAATTTTTGCTTTCAGCTTGAATGTATGTAAACCTATAGGCTGGGTTGGGCTCTTTTAACTCTTTGAAGAGGATAGTGCAACGCTTCAATGACTGCAATGAGTATCTGAGGTCAAGCATGAAACCTGGGACTATGAAAAACATCTTTTTAAAGCTGGTGCACACAGAAATAACTGGTCCAGCTCTTGAGAGGTGAATATGTGGAAAACAGCTGGGTATGTCAAAACATGAAGATAACAGATATTATATTAAAGAGACTCTGTGACTCAGATGTATTCCTGACTGACTAGTTGCTCACAGGATGCTTCGTGAGTTCCACAGAGATGTGCAAATATGCAAATTATATGAATTCATAAATATGATAGGTATAATAATAACTACATCTGCTCATTTCTGGCATTGCCCAGACTGTGCTAGCACTTTCCCTAGACAGAATTTAATAACAGACTAAATTTAAGGAGTTTCAGATTTAAGCACAGACATACAATCAGCCAGTCAGGAGGCGATGGAGAGACCAGATGGGGTCACCTGGACAAAGCCTGATAGGCAATACAACAATACAATATAATTAATTCCACTCATTCAGTGCTGTCTCTGCAATGCAATAGTGAAGAAGAATGAGTATCTTGTGAGGTGAGTTCTTCCTATTTGCTGCTTATAGATCAAAAGCTGGGAAGAAGAAAAATTCTGTGATTTGCTCAGTTACAAATTTTTCCTATGGCAGACATGGAAGGAAATCAGAGCGCAGTTTCTCAGCACCTGCTGTCTTAAAGCCTGAACAATCCACTGACAACAAAAAATCAACAAGGAGAAAAAACCTCAGATTAAACTATATAAACCCAGAACTTTGGTGATGAATCTGCACAATCTGGAGGACACTGGGGCAATTCCATTAGGCAGAGAGTAAATACTTCTTGAGAGGCACGATACTGGCAGGGAAGTTCTGGGGTGTCTATGGGGTTGAGACAAAATCTCACTCTAAGCCAGTCACCAGCAGAGGTGAGCCACGCTGTCCTCTTTCGTACAAGTGCTGTCATCACCAGAACACAGCACTACAAGAACTCCCATCACCGGCATTTCAATGCTAAAATGTCAGTGGAGCATGTCACTCTTCTGGGCAGTATTTCTCAGAATAACAAAGCTCAGTGTATTATTGGGCAGTCCAAGTCCCCCAGATACTGAAGCAGAAAGTAGCACATAAAGCTTGAAGACATCACAGATTCCAATAATGGGAATCTATCAATAGGGCTCTTCTAGGAGGAAAAGAATTCACTCGTGGTTTCTTTCTAATTGGTACCTCAGGAAAATTTAAAGTAGTATCTAGCTATTTGTACTGAAGCAAAGAAGAAACAAATGAACTAATTCTAATGACTCTTTTTTGCAAGCAGTTAAGAATGCAATAATGTCTAGACTTTGAAACGTAATGATTAGGGATGAAATAACAGAAATGCTTTAATTACCTTGTTTTAAAGTATATATTGTGGAGGTAGCTGAGAAGTTTGTGGCTGTGACCACATTCTCTCTGTTTGAAGTATCAAGTTCCACTCGCGTCAGCTTCTCAACATCACTGTGGAAACTGCTGACCTCCCCGGTTGGAAAGGTTGCATTCGTCAGATGGCCATCAGAGTCATACCTGCAAGACATGATATTAGAGAGCCATGAAATACATCATGATTGTCTTGTGGGCTTTTTTTTTTTCCTTTCAGGAGAAAAAAAAAAAGAAAGGAAAACCAGTGAGAATTGTCAACACTGCAGTATGTATAAAGATAAGAACTGGTCTCTTTATTCACTCAAATAGCAATCATTCCCTAATCCGAATTCCTGCTTAGGCTCTTTTTCAGTGGTGCTGAATAAACCAGAACTGGGAATAGTATGAGGTGCTAACTTCACCATGGAGCTTCTGCCAGAGGTTTCAGCACTGCACAGATGGTCTGGCCTTAGCCCGCTGGGATGTGATGCAGGAGGGAGACCACTGGAGGTCACTCGGTATTCAGGCAACCAACTCACCCCCCAGAAGGTGTTTTCTAACTCTTTAAGTAAAACCAATTCTTAGATTCTGCAACACTCAAAACCGGTCTTTTGTTGCTGATGTGTGAAGTACATAATATGAATGGTGCATTTAAAAAGGGGACTTAAAGCGTAACAATAGCAATAAAATTAGATTGAAATCTGCAGCGATTAAGTTGCCTACATGGTTTTTACTCTTGTGTTACGTTTCCCGTGGGCCTACTCAAATCAGCAGGAATTTCTCATCACAAGTAACAGCACCAGAATCTAGAGCACCACATTTTAATTCACCTAAATTTCATCAATGCTAAAGAAATTCTTTTAGTTTAAGGTACTTTAACTGAATAGGGCCATGTTATGAGAAAGTCAATAATTAATTCAAAAGCTCTGGAGCATTGTTTCTAAGAGGTATTTTCAGTCCTACAGATATTTTTGTTCTTTCTGATGAACACAGAAAACAATGCCGAACATTGCTTGGTGCTTGATATTGTTTCATGTTAATGCCTCCCATCTTAAAATCCTATCTGATGCTAACATATCTATTCATCTATAACACTGTTGATATTGCAGATGTATTTGCACGAGTAAAACCAATTCTCATGTTCATAAAATGGAAACTTTTTTGTGCAGGTAGGAAAGCCTAATTAAGTTTTCGTGTTTTATTAACTGTATCCTCTCATTGACAAAACATATCCTCAGTTGGTGTATCAACTGGCAAAGCTGCGCTGCCTCCAATGGAGCTCTTCCAATTCACGTCAACGGACGATCTGGCTGTCTTTCACTTTAATGTGCTGGCATCATTTTGTTAGGATCTGTATTTCCCCCTAATTAGTCAGAGAAGATCTATGTCACAAGAAGTATTGGCAAAAAAAAAAAAAAAAAAAAATTGGAAAAGTCAGGATTTTCCAAAACAAAAAATGGGGGGGGCAGATGTTCTTCCTAAATGCAACACTGGACAGTGAGCTGGTGACCATCTTCTGTTGTTTTTGACAAATAATCAACGTTAAATACAATATAATCTAACTCACCTCCTACTGCCCTCATATACATCCTGTGACTTATTTTCATTCTACACTTATGCTGGTTCTGTGCAAGTTGACTGGGTACCACACCCAGCAATTAAAATTGGCTCTGATACTGCTTTTTGTCATTAGAAAACTCTGTGAACATTGGGCAGATATATTTAATTTGCTGCTTCATCAAACAGATATGACAGCTTGTTGGGTTATTTGGATTTTCTACTGTAACATAGAAAATCCTCAAATAATTCATTTTTAGGGTATAAATGCAGTTTTTGGAATGCTCTTGTGAGCAAGACTTGGGATCCATCTTTGCTGAGGGTCTGGTTGTGCTGCTGATATGGCTGCCGCTGAGATACAAAACTCCCTGTGTGACTGAAAATGGGATAAACTGTTACTAGATGGTTGGACAGATAGAGTGCTGAATGATAACGAGACTAGAGCACATGACAATGGGCTCTTACTCATGTAGATGGTCCCAGACTTCAAGGAGAACATGCAAATGAGTGTCTCAGTAATGACTTCCCGGCGTGACCATCCAAAGGGATTTTTTTTATTCCAGATTGCTCCAAGAAACTCAACTCTCTGCAGACAGATTCTACCATCTTTCACATAATGAATAGTACACACTGGGACTCAGCTCCTGCGGAGCAATGTCCTACCCATACTAATAGAGGCAGAGTCATGACATATTTCTTAATGTTAATTTGGGGCCAAGTTATGCCACTGTTAATCATGTCAGTGACCATTTAATCATGCAAATAATTGCATTGATTTCAGTACTCACATGAGGAAGTACTCACCAATATCTGAAATGCACACTTGGGATATAGCTTCACAATCTATTTGCATTTCTATGCGTACCACAGGTAAGAGTTATATCATTTCAAAGGGAAAGCTGTCTAATTAATTTTTTCAGAGAGAGCTACTTCTTGCAGGTGTTTTCTTGTCCTTGATTTAATAGAGGCCCAGTGCTTCCCCTCCCCTTTTACAGCTTTAATGGCACAATATTAAAAAATCCTAGATGACTGAAAATTGTACATTAGCTGTAATTTTATGCAAGAGCTCTTTCAGTACTTCTATTCCATCAGATTAGAGCAGATGGATGACAAGTACTTTTGTAGGTGGTTTTCTACCTCTTAATAATTCCCCTCTTTGAGTGAATCTGACATATAGGTAGATGTTCTGAACAGTTCATTATCTTGGCTCATATTCCCAACTATGATACGTGTTGTTAAACAAACTCAACCCTATTTCAGTTTGACAGTGACATGGGATGAACTTTTGCATGTGAATGCAAATCTAGTTTAAATGGAGAAGATGACTCCAAGCAATTTGAAAGTTGCTCAAACGGTATTTCTCTAAGCTCCAATACTATGTTCCTATAAGTAACCCCTTCACAAAACCCCTAATTTTCAAACTGAAATTGGGTGTCAGTTCACAATATGAGCTGTCTGGAAAAGAATGCCTGGTAAAAGAATAACTAAGGACCGCCACGTCCGTCCCCTGACCTATGTATGGCAGAAGGTGAGCAGCATCTTCTGAAGGCACATCTACTCAGTGCAGCGCTGATTATAGTCAGTTGCTTCTCTGACTGCAGCAGGTTGTGTGACATTCCATCAGACATTCAGGAAATCGCAATATATTATGAAGATGACTTAAAATATTGGATTGAACATTAATATTAATGACATTCCTTCACTTTTACATTGTGTTGTTGTTTTTGTAATGCTAATAATTGTAATTCTGTTAAGTTCTAGAGTGGCAATTAATTTCTAGTGTCCAGTCATGCAAAGCCTGGACAGCTCAAAGCATCAGCGAGGACAGAGTTACCCAGCCTGCAGCTAAAGCTGTGAAAGTATAAGAACTGTTTAATCTAGTACTATCTCTTTGTGTTCAAATTTACTTTGTGAACAAATCTACATGACATACAGTGGGAGGCACTTGCAAGCAGGTGAAGTCCTTTAAAAGATCTTACTATGCTTGAATCATACTTCAACAAACAGCTTCCCAGATGAAACCAGGGACAAGCAATAATTGTGTGAAATGGTTTACACTGTGTGCCAGTGAGATACAGTGAGACTACCAAGATTAAGAAGCACATTAATAGAAATATTCTGCTCTAATATGGTCTAACAATACAATACACGGTGTTCAGTGTTTTAAGATGCAACAGGAATGACTTGGAGATACTGTAAAACTTACTGAAAGCATCATTGGTCCATAGTCTAGACTGATGCCATCCTCAAGTAGGGACTTAAATAGGTCACTCTCAGTGCAGAAATGGTTCCAAAAAATGTATACATTTTAAGCCAGTTCTGCTTATAAGAAGTAACACTCAGATCAGTATTTCAATAGCACCAGGATAACACTGAGCTTTGTCTTGTTGCAAGACAATTTAAGTTTGTATCAATAGATGCCTGATAATAACAACTAAACCAAAAAAGGCCCTGTATGGTTTTGTTTTCCCACAGATTGTCAAAAATGGTCCTCTCTAAGAGTTTATACCTATGTATACCATACTAACTTAGACTTTGGCAGAACAATAGGTGGAAAAACATCCCGTTGAATAAAAAATCCCAAGCAATAGGCAGCAGTTTTCTCTGCTTTTATCCTATTTCCATTTTAAGAACACATAATTCTAAAACTCTATAATGATGGTGACTCAACTACCCTTCCGGGTGACTTGTGCAGTAAATTAATCCTCCTCAGTGTGTTCTCTGTTCATATCCAACCTGGATGGCTTTTTATTTTAGTTTTTGACTGTGAACAACTATGCTCCCAGAAAGCAGGCATTATTATCCTCCTTGGAGACTCTGAAGTAGTACTGTAATGTTAACATCTGATTTCCAGCCATCACCTGTCACATCCTCAAACAAGGATTATGACAATTAATTATAAATAACAAGAAATCCTGATACATCATATCTCTTTATAAATAATGAACCTTTTCTACAGTTTTTTCTCTGGGATTAGATTGGGATGTTCTGACTACATCTTTAACTGTCTTGCCTTGCTCTTTTGGTCTCCTGAAGGTTTTATGTGCCCATTCCTACAACTTGTATGTATAGTCTTTTTTTAGCAAATATCCTTTTTGTTTTTATATATCCTTTTGCCCTGCTGATAGAGACAAGTTCACTCATTGAATTTTCCATCCACTGAGATTCTCAATTGCCTTTGCAACAGTCCCTTCTCTGACCAGAATGCTATATGCCCCACTTTTTCCCTCCCCAGGAATTTTGCAAATTCCCGATCCACATCACAACTTGCCTCCACTTCTTTAGTTACAAAAAAATCCACAATATTTTCATTTAAAGAAAAATTCACAATAATAAAGTGCAAATGAAGCATAATATCAAGCAGTTTCTGCTACACTTAATGAGCACTACGTCCAGAGCTTTTACAATATGACAGGCTTCATCACTTAAGAAATGGCAGTTTCATTTTAAAAGCTTGTGCAACAGCACGGCTTGTCCTTCCCATGCAGGGTTAGTAGCAGAGTGTCTTTTTAAATTATTAGAACTGGCTAAAAAAAATCCAATGTTCATTTAAAATTGGGTTCCTGGCATCAGGCATTTAATGTCATGGACTTACTCATACACTGTTGTCCATCCATTTTCATCGCTCTTGGTTGCTAAAAGCCCTGTGTTTCCAGGGTATGTCATCAGAGCCAAGTTGTAGCCTTGGGCATAAACTCTTTTCAGAACCCCATTGCTGCTTATTGTCAACCAGTACACCTGCCCCCCTGGCACCACGATCCACAGGGGCAGCCCGCTCGTGTCTCTGCGGATGTGAACCGAGTTCCCATTGCTGCTGGTGATGGTGCCAATATCTCCTTCTCCACTGTAGGTGAAGTTGTAAATGTAGTCCCTCGTTATGAGGTTCAGTGTGTGCAGGTGGGTGCCATTGATGGTGAACTGATACAATTCTTGGTCCGCTGGCGATGCAATCTCATACATGTTCGTGTCACTGAGGTGAGCCTTGTTTCGGCTGACTGCACGGATCCGAACATTGCCAAGGTCCGCTATGTACAGTGTGTCATCAGGAGAGACTGCTAGAGAAGAAGGTGCTTTCAGCTTTGCATCTTTGGCATAGCCACCATCACCTGGGGGAGAAACGATAATTTTAGTAATCCATAATGTCTGTATTTAAGCTGATCCCCTAAGCCTGACACACTGCTTCTCCTCAGTATCACTTACAGGTCAATAAAACAAGATCTTCTTCCAACTCATTAAATCCCTATTATCTAAGGTTGGTGCAATTCTAAATTACTTGCAATGAAGACAAACAGGAATATAAATAATCTAATTTGCAACATTTTTCCTAAGCCCAAACCCCCACTGCTCAGGAAAGCTTTAATGGAAAAACCGTGAAGAAAAATACATGGCATCTGAGCTTTTATTCTGTACTTTCTGTCTGTTGGCATCTAGTTACAATAGAACTCTGTTAGAAATAAAACAAAGAGAAAATAAACCCCAGTAATTCAGCTAAAATGACACTGAAGGAAATATTAATTTGTACTTAATAAAACCTCAACACTACAGAAAACAAATTTAGAACATTAGCCCAAAAGCACCTTGAGAAACCGCCCCTTCCAGTATCACTTGATAATTTATTTGGCTTGTGTGTTTTAAGGTTTGAGGAAGATATCTGCATTATCATGGGTGCTATATGCATATCCAAATGAATTTACATGAGCAGGATTTTCTGTAACTAACAAGATAACATTAAACCTCGCTCTTAGAGCGAAACACGTTACTGTTTGTATTGCTCTCCTGACTGAGAAATTAAATCTGCTGGACAGTCTGAGCTTGCCCTATGCTTCCTTGGAGAGGGACAAATGAGCTGATCTTTCTGCCAAGCTGACCCTGCCTTTCACCATCCCAGCCCTGGCGCAATCCTTAGAGTTGTCACAATTTCTCATTTTTTAGCACTGAGGGGAGTTTCTCTCAACATGAACCCTGAACAGGATTCTTTTCATTGCTCTGCCATAGCTGGCAGCACTTCCAATGCACATGAGGCTTTGATTACCATTACAATGCTGGGTCAGCAACACACCTTCTCTGGAATACCATTTACATTTTTCCTCTTCATCGACATACTTAATGTTTCCTCGTCAGTAATTAACCTTTTACTTGAGAGGCTTAAGAATTATGATAACATTATGGAGCTGAACACAGTGGTCCTTTGAGATGACAAGATGACAACACACTGCACACCTCTGCATACAGCAATGCTGTCCTTTGTCCCATTTTGAAATATGTTTCTATCAAAAAAAGTGCTAAATTTGCTTTGGTGCATGCAGGGAGAGGGGCTGTGCTGCCGAGCATGTCCAGTGGTGCAGTGCAGGCCTGGTACTGGTTGTTCCACTTCAAAACACACGAAGAAGAATCACTGAACATTATGTGTCTGCATCATTTTGCTGGCAGTGCAGTGTGATGCAAGCAATAAGAAAGCAGAAGCTAGGGATGTGAATTGCCTTGGTGCTCTTCTTGGTGGGAAGGGATGCCTGGTCCAGTAGCATGTAGGTCTAATCTGCACTGGGGCTGGTATCATCTTCAACAAGGGCAAACACAGCTGACACAGAAAGGCAGGCTTAGAGTTAAACTGAGTTTTGAACTGAGTGTAATCTCTGTATGAAAAGTGGTATAGCAAAGATAACCCTGAGGTTCCTCCATTGCCAACTGGAAGACTCCTGTGAATGTAATAGATTAAATCCACAGAGTTGATACGGTTTTCTGCTTTCCAAGGAAACTGAATCATTGCTCCTCTTTCCTTCCCCTGACTGCTCTGCAATCTGCAGCTGTGCCAGGGGATATTAGCAGACAAGAGACGGGAAATAACTAGCATCTCCTTACCTGAAAAACAGTCACAATTAGGATCAATCTTGCAGTCACAATCTGATGGGGCTCCAGCGATGACAGAGATCTCACCGTTGGTTGTGACCTGTTGTATACGGTTGATCTTTCTTTCATCTGTCTCTGCAATGTACAGTATGCCACTGTGAGACACAGCGATCGCCCTGGCTGACTCCAGGGTCGAGTGGATGGCCACCTTGCTGACAATGAAGTGGTCGATGCCTGGCACTTGGCAGTGAATAGGGCGCCCAGCAATAATTCTCACGCGCCTGTTCTCAGAGATCTGCAGGACGATGTTGTTGTCCAGGACATAGAGTGAGTTGTCTAGAGGGTTCACGGTGAGGTCGGTTGGCCACTCCAATCGCACCTGGGAAAAGAATTAAGGGAAAGGTAGGGAAGAAGAGAGAAAAGAATGATTAAGACAGCAAGGCAGTTTCATTCAACCATCTCTGATCACCATGTCACCAAGGCACTCAGTGGATTGCACTATTCTCTAGTATCTACCTTTAATTGGGTTTGGCAGGAGAAGTTTCAATAAGCATACTCATCCTGAGGTCCAGCTCCAGCATGGAGCAAAACTTGCCTCCAAAAGTAATTTAGCACCCTCTGAGAGCTATTTGCACAAGTCCATTAAGGTGAGAACTTTATTATACCTATGCAGTCATGCAAATAAAAACACACTCTTCATGTCACACAATATCAGCCAGAAAATATTCCAGGTCTGAATGTCATCGTTTCAACATGGCAGTCAGTGCTGGCAGGGTAGAAAACAGTTAGAGACTGTCAATGTCCTAACACTGTAATTGACAGCCAGCACAAAGGGAAAATGACGTACTAGAAGAGTATGACACATTTCCACAATTTATTTACTAAGCAAGAAACGTTAAAAAGACTTATATGCCACAAGAAATATAAGCTCGTTAATTCTTTGTAACATAATAATACACCAATATATCACATTTCACACGATACAGTAGCTAAGCTGCAATTATTTATAATGCTTTTGCTTTGTGAATTCAGTATTTCAGTCATGGATTGAGTAAATTCTTCACACTTAAGGTTAGGTTTTTGCATTTTTTTCCATGCAGGTGAGAGTACCAACCAAGCAGTTTCCAAACCACACTGGAGGAAATACTAGAAGAATGACCTCACTCATCTGATGCCAGTTGTGTCAGGATCTGGAGGAATTAAATGTGCTCCCAACAAAAGGTGGGACCGCCTGTCCACCTGAAAGACCACTAGTATATCGGCTGCTGATTGTCTTATGTACTGACCAGAGCTTCATCCTCCTCCTATTGAGAAAGCTCAATAGGTACTGCATGATTGCTGACTTGGGGAACAACAGAGTAAACTGGTCCCTCTTCCCAGCTAATGGCCAGTGGAGGACTTGGACTGCAGCTTGTCTATGGAAAGGTCAGAGAACAACTGAGCCACTGAGATTGCAAGACAGCCTATTTTTGTTTGTCTCGCGATGCTCTGCTTGTTGTCCTTCACAAAGAGATGGCTGCTTGTATCTGAGTGGAATCTTTCTGGACTAAATATTTCAATCAGAAGAGAATAAATACCAGGTTAAAATGTAAAGGGTTTTTATGCTTTATATGTTACAGAGGCTTTTACTGTTTCATTTTGTGATTTTGTTGACGGTTTTTCTCATTTTCCACTGCACTAATTAAAAGATCTATGAATGTAGAGACCACAGATGCTAATATAATGCTCAGCAGTGAGGAATAACATATGGTACAGTGCATGGCCATTGCAAGCCACCTGCTTGCCTGGGGTCAGCTCAGGAACCAGGCTGGAGGCCAAGTCTCTCCCT
The DNA here is from genome assembly GCA_032466535.1 of Forpus xanthops. Classification (NCBI taxonomy): domain Eukaryota; kingdom Metazoa; phylum Chordata; class Aves; order Psittaciformes; family Psittacidae; genus Forpus; species Forpus xanthops. The sequence continues at coordinate 12,341 of JASSUY010028818.1, forward strand.
TTCTCAAGCATCAGTATTTCCTGAATAATCTCATTTCCAGAAGTACATTGCTGTTTTGATAGTCGATGTTTTAATAAAGTGAAGGCATTGTGGTTACCATGTCTCATCCTGTGTGGTTACATTGTGCACCACACAATTATGAACGCTCACAGAGTAATCTAATTCCTCCTTGTGCCCAGTCCATTTTACTACACATGATAATAACTGGCATTAAGACTAATGCTGTTGGGTTCCAGATCTCCTCTGAACCAGGTGGCAGAGTCCTTCCAAATGATGATAAATGTGGTGAAGCAGTTGGAAACAGATTCCTCCCACAAAGGTGCTGATTTCTGTGTGTGTGTGACTGCCTGGATTCCACCCACTGCGCTAGGGCTGGTTACACACTGCTGCTAGCTCATGCTTCAACTGGGAGTTCACTGGGACACCAAATAAAACCATTTAGTTAGTATAAAGATCTCTACAAAGCTATCTTCAGGAAACCCGGAAAAAAAACATATTTGCAATGTACCTTTAACATAGAATATTTGATTGCTCTATCAAAGTAAATAGATTATTTTTAATGGGAAATAGACGCCTTCAACTTCAATGGCCTCCTTCACAGATCACTCTGCTGTAAAAATAATCTTTGACTAACTGTAACTAGCCTAGAATTATCTTTTGTTGCCATAATGACTCAATGCAGCACCTGCCATGTCTTAATAGCTGGTTTTCTTTTGTGGACCAGCAACACTGTCTTTGCCCAGGGAATAACTTGAATTCCTCCCACTGTGAAGGCATAACCAAAGTCTTGCAGATAAACAGAGACTGGTGTGGGCCAAACCAACTTTTTCTCTGGTTGATTTGAGGTTGATTTGGCCTACTGAGATAGAATAAACTTGTACGCAGCTGTCCATTTCACTTGCAGCAAGGTGCCTAAAGCTTAGTCTTAACAGCTGCTAACTGCAAGCACATTTGCTTTCATACTGATCACATCTGTAAATCCAGCTGCATTCTAGCAAAAAAAAATAGAATTTTAGTTGGGAATATCTAAACAGTTTTGGTTGCTACACCACAACTTTTGTCTAGCTCTCTGCTCTGCAAAGCTGACAGAAGGCATTGGCTACAGCTTGTCTTTCCTGGGTTTAAAGCAGTCATGGATGCATTAATGCTTTAATCCCAGGTGAAATATTAAAGGCACCATGTACCTGTCTGGAGGCTGCAGCATAAAAACCAGCTGCGGCTCACTCCAAGCTTATGCTAGTGCAGCTGGAGGTGAAAAAAAGGTGAAATAGGTCGATTAAAATCAAGCACACACATAAAGACAAACCCTTCAGCATCCCTAATCTGAGGGAGAACTGCAGTGTCAGAAAAGAATCTGCATTGTTCTTGTCAGCAAGAGGCTTCACCCATCTCACACTGGGGCTACTGCAGTCCCATCCCATCCCTTCTCCCAGTGCAGCTCCCAACAGCAAGGCCAGTGCCTTAATGTGGCCCTACAGAGAGCAGATTCAGGATAGTTTGCTGCCTAAAAACTAATCACCTAAATCAGCTTAAGCTGAAGTGTAACTGCACCCTCAGGTTCACTGTTAACCTTGAAAAGTCACCAGTTGTTTCTTTTCTGTTTAAGCAAGCTGCCCTCTGGCAGCTTTCTGTGACGAAACCATCAGTTGTGCTTCATTCAAAGCCAATAAACATATTGCACAGAAGCACTTCAATTCTCATCTGGTATCACTGTGCCTATTAAAAAGTTTTTCCAGACAAAAATCTCAGTTAGGATAAGAATATTAAATCAGTTAATATACTTTTTAATTTGAAGCAGTTCTTCACAAACCCCTGTAAAAAGTCCTCCCCCACGTATGTTTATTTTCCTTATAACTCAAAATTGGGCCAATTGCAAGTATTTTTCTTATATTTAGTGGGCTCTTTTTTTTGAGCAGTGTACAGAAACAGCACTGCTGATTATCCCATTCTAAATGGACAGACACGGTTTGTTCAGGAGCAGTCAGCTCCTCACACTCTTCACAGACTGAAATTTTCAGGTGACAATTCTGTTTTGGTTCATGGCAGACTGGGTATTTGCAATGGAAATCACTGCCGAAACAAGTGAGCCCGTGAGCAATGAGACCTTTGCATTACGTATTAACATGTATTAACTAAGTATTAACATGTCAACTTTTGTGGCAATTCAGCATTTAACTGTCAACATAAAGGCTCCAGTTATATCTAATAATCAACCTCTGGTTTTAGAAGTGCAAAATTAACACCTACTAAAACTTTCTTCATGTCAAGTGTTCCAGAAAACACAAAGTGCACTAAGGCAGATTCAGTTTAAATGAATTTTCACTGGGAAATCTACATTTAGGTTGATAAATAACCCTCAGACGTGAATGGCAATTTCTGTATTTGTTTTTTTCTTGCAAAATACACATGTTCTTGTATAACTGTCTATCTACCTGTCTATCTGGTTTTAAAATACTTTTCTGTGGTAAGTTGACCCTGGCTGGACACTAGGTACCCACCAAAGCTGCTCCATCAATCTCCTCTCAGATGGACAAGGGAGAGAAAACATATGGAAAGGCTTGTGGGTCTCTTGACAGGGGAGAGATCACTCACCAGTTACCATCATGGGCAAAACAGGCCCAACTTGGGGAAATTAGTTTAATTTATTACCAATCAAATTAGAGTACACTAATAAAAATTAAAGCATAATCTTAAAACCACCTTCCCCCCAGGCCACCCTTCTTCCTGGGCTCATCTTCACTCCTGACTATCTTCCTCCCCCAAGTGGCACAGGGAGATGGGGAATGGGGGCTGTGGTCACTTCATCACATATTGTCTCTGCCGCTCCTTCCTCCTCATGGGAGGACTCCTCACACTCTTCCCCTGCTCCAGCATGGGGTCCTTCCCACAGGAGACGGTCAGACTCCTCCAACATGAATCCTTCCCATGGGCTGCAATTCTCCACAAGGTGCTCCATCATGGATCCCTCCCATGCGGTGCAGTCCTTCAGGAACAGACCACTCCAGCGTGGGTCCTCTATGGTAAGAAGCTTCTCATATAAGCCACCCCCTCAGCCCCCCTGCTACCAAAACCCTGCCGTGCAAACCCAGTACATTTTCCAATAGCAAAGCTTTACAACTAAATAAATGAAATTTTTTGGTGAAGTAGCACTGATAGTAGAGCCTGTACTCATGTACACCTTAGACATACACACCTGCACATGTATGCACATTCAAGTGTTAGCTTATTGAGAATATTGTTTTACTTTTGGTTTTGATGATATGGCTGAAAGTTTCTGCACATTTTCCATGACATTTGCATGCCTGTGGTATTTTTGGTACTCTTTTAAACAAAACAGATCAAACAAATTCTACTGTTCACATCAAAGTAAGAGAAGTAAAGAGGGAAAAATTATCCTTGTCTGCAGATGCTGGTTTTAAGAGCTTAACTGTTTGGTTGTAGGGGCAAATTTCATTGGGATAAGTTTCATTTATCATGGATTAAAAGAAGCTGCATAAATCCCTAAAAAGGCTTCACCATTGCTTTGATTTCTTGCCATGCATTGCTTGTATATGTTGATTGAATTTCATGTAGTAGCATGAAATTTATGCCAAAATTTTTCTGATACTCCTGACTGATGGATTATTTCCTATCAGTACCGCCCAGCTTCAAGCACTTCTGTTTATGCTACCTTTGCCTTTATTCAGCTCTGCCGTACACATTTGCAAACCTGACTGTAGCTCCTTCCACATTCCTCTTGCACTGCCAACTTCCTTTCTTCATCTCCTCTTATTTATACTCGCTTCAGTTGTGGTTTCCAGGCCAAATCCTTTACTCATCACAACGTTCTTTTACACAGTGTTTTTCTCCCTTCCTGTTCAAACCTTTCTTTCTCCTGGGAGAGAAAAGGCTCAGAGGAAGAGCTCACACAGGTGACCCATTAGAAGGGAGTGTGTAGTTTACAAGGCAGGAGGAGACTGGTTCTGCTTGCCTGAACTCTTCACAGCGTGTCTCACTACAGTATTTCTCTCTATTTTCCTATAGTTGACAAGCATGGATATTTTTTCATCATTTTCTGTCAGTTTGCTCTCACTTCTGGGCTCTCCCTTCTGTTGACACTGACACTGTCAGCTCCTCTCAGCAGCTTAGCCTCTTTCTTAACTGCATACAGAGACACTATTCTGCCCCTGAGGTCTGACACTGGGGAGCCCTTCCCCATGGTGGGATTACAGGCTCCTGCCATGCCTTAGGAGCCTTTGTTTCTCATTCTCCTGATGCTGCATATTATAACATGCAGAATTACACAGTTCAGCTGTAGCAGTCCCTGCTCTAAACTTCACAAATGTTGCTCTCTGCGTTCACTGTTCCCCACTGAGTAACCCAAAAAATGAGTTGTGCAGCCTAATGACCACTATTTTCTACCCTGTACTGGGAAAGCAGCTGTGGCACATTTACAGATGCAGCTCAGAAGTCTGAGGCCACCAGTTCTCCAGGATCACGGCTTGGGTAGTCTCCCCATGAACCTGCCTTTGCCATCAGTTATTTCCAGTGGATGAGGGACCCAGCACAGGATGTACAGGCAAGGCATCAATTCAACAGTTCTCACTGCTCATCTTCGCTTCACTTGCCACGATATTCACTGTGCTCTCACTTTCCAGCTCTCTTCATTTCATAATTTCTTTTTTATGATTTTCTTTTTCTGCTTCACAGCTTCAAAGACTGTATCTTGGGTAGACTAAATCAATAGGAAAAGTTGATTTCTATGGGGAGAGGTTTCACACTGACTTTATTTAACAAGAGAGGGGATATTATCCAGAATCACATAAGCCCATTGACTATGAAAATCAATGGGATTTAAGATTCCAAAGCCATTTAAGTCTGTTTAAACATGCTACCCATGGTTTATATGGGCCATGAATGAGTATTTCTTTAAATGCCCAGAAGGAATTCACAAAGTACTTTGAGCAGACTGGTACCTCTGAGAGGAGAAACCCAAGACACTTCAATTAAAATATCTCAAAATAGGCCATGAATATGAACCTAACCCAAACGTATCTCCAATGTTGGAGTGGGAATAGATGTCCTCCAAACATACCATTACAGCTCATGTGCATAGCCAAAAGGACAAGTGGGACCAGGTGGAAATCTAGCTAACAACAGGACATTTTCCATTTCGCCTCGCTTTCTAACTTGAGTTTCCAGGTCCTGGCACTTGTCAGATGAGACGGCACACAAATAAAGTTGCATAAATCTTAATAAATCTCTCACTAGTGTTGGCCTCATCTTTCCATTTTGGGCTCAGAAATTCTGGATACAGAAAGCCAGTGTGCTGCCAATGCAGAAAAGGTGGGAGGAAGATCTTGAAAAGCTTTAATTGAGGCAGTAATTAACAGCTGTTTGAGAACAGTGAGAGGCTGGAGCTGGTACATTACCACATCTTCCGTTTCCAGTGACTACTGAGCTTCGTAAAAGCATCTGGCCTGAAAACTCAGAGGAAGAGAGGATACATAGAAATGAAATTTCCCAAACTGAAAAAAGCGAAGAAAGCGTAAGCTCTGCGTTTGAGCAACAGCAGCTACTGTGAATGTATCAACCAAGTAATAATTAAATTAGCTCCTTATGACTCTGTCCTGAACCCTTGAAATTTAAAAACTGAAATTTAAATGAAATTATTGAAATTAAAACTTCTTGCAGATCAGTGCCTGTCTTTTCTGGATCATGACCTTTGACAACAGCACTGCTCCTTTGTCCCCAGGGCTGCGCAGTAAGTGAGACTTGGGGAAGCAAAGGATGAGGAGCTGCTGCCAGGTTTCCAATTGGGCATGTGGGAGCCACAGCTGTCTCCTCAGATGGATTAGGGCTACAAAACATATTCCTGCAAGGATCAGAATGAATGCTAACTCCACGCTTTCACGAGAAAATGCAAATACACTTCTGTGTTTTAAGCTTTCCCTTAAGAGTTACACCATTAAACTCACAAACACAGCTTCTGCAAGGGAAAGAAAGGATGGGGAAAACATGCTCATAGCAGGGCATCTTCTATGGTAAATTCCTACAACAATATACAATTCAATAGTAATAGTTTTTTAAAATCCATTGTGAGTATGCAGTAATTCTTCACTGAATTGTAGCAGAGAGTTAAAGCAAAACAACTACAGAAAAGTTTGATTTTTAATTTTAAATTATACCTCTTCTTTCCACATGGGTATAAAAAAATCTAGGCAGAAAAAGCAACCGCATTAATTGGAGTCCTTACTTTTACAGAAATTAGCATCAAGATTAATTATTATCATGACATCATTTTCTGCAACTGATTTTTCACAAGTATTTACCCAATAGATATTTCAATGGAGCAAAATGAATGTAATCTAACTAGCTGTCATGCTGCATTGAAAGCAAACACATACTGCTGTTAGACTCCAAATACCTAATAGAAAATTAGGCATCTTGCATTTTGCAGAGCAAACAAGACAACTGCATTCCATGCTGGAATCCTTCCATGTGAGTATTTACATTGATTAGGTACTTGCAAGAAAACGTACTGGAGAGTGCTTGATTCTAGTCTGAGACTGTAAGTAGGCACTCAGCTCAAAATTTCTGCCAGCTAAGGGCATTGATTACTGCTGTGATGCATATTTGGATATGCATTGTCAGACTGTGCCAGAAAAGCTTACAAGGATAAAGTTTAGGACTAATTTTTTTTCAAGCAGAATTCAAGAAATATCACTCAGCTAAGTAATGCATCTCGAGCCTGGGACAGATACAGCCTGGATCTTGCCTTCCAAAAAGGCTCTAGACAAATCTTCTAAAAGCATTCCTTAAGTTAGCTTTTCAACAGGTTCCTCATCAGATAGCTAAGAAAAGTTTTCGATTTTCAGTAGCTGAGCTCTACATCTATAAAGGCAGAGACAGTCTCAGGACCTAGAAGGGCTCAGGAAAGCTCTACAAAGCCTCTGGCAAAACAGAACACACATCATTCTCAACCCCCCCCCCCCAAAATGAGTGGGGTGTACGGAGGTGCAGGAGGCCCAACAAAGGGTCCCTGCAAAGTTCTGTATTCAGAAAGAGCCCATAAGGGTGCTAGATCTAGGAAAGCCTACTGCACTAGAAAGAGCGGCAGAGAAGTGCTAGACAGGTGCTGAGAAAAAGCTCTAAAAGACTTCTGAGCCATCACAAGAAATGCAGTATCTAGTGAGTCCCTCTAGACATGCTCCAGAAGCAACAGATGCCTGTGTCCTGTCCCCTCCCAGCTCTCGATATAGAAAGGCCCCAGATATACAAAGGTGCTAGATGCCTTCAGGAAGGCTCTCAACACCTCTAGCAAAGTTGTCAGTCTCTGGATCTCAGGCTTTTAGCAATTCCTAGATCTAGAAAGCAATAAGAACAGGGCTAGATCTAGAAACATCCTTTTAAAACATCATCTTTTCCCTCAAACCAAATCCAAAGACTTAAGCAAATAGCATCAGTTACAAACCCTTCTGTCTGGATGGGGCCACACAAAAATAATTTCACAATTAAATTAGTTCCTTATGACTAGTCTTATACCAAGTTTCAACCACTTTTTCGACCTCTCCTGGTTCCCCTGATTTTTGGCATGCCTTTCATGAGCCACTCAACACACTTCTTACAGTTCATGGTAGAAATGGCAAAAAACATGTTGGTTTTGTTGTCACTATTGACACTGACACAGAAATATAACTGTGAACTGGCAAGAAAAATGGAAGAAAAAAGAAATACATATGGATGGAGGACCTAAAGGGTTTTACATCATATCATGACTTTCCCCGGTTCTCACCAGAGACAGCTACATGCTGTTCAGTTCCCTGTTTTGCTTTGAGCAGTTGATTGAATGGCTATTGAGTGATGTTCAGACATTTATGATTTTCCTGCAACATGACCTACATTGCTAAACTTCATAAATTTATTCTCCAAGGCAGTGTATCATTTTGCATGCCATATCCCTCCCAAAGGAACCTATCAGCAGGAGATGAGGCCCAGTTTGTAAAAGCTGAACGTCCTTCAGACATTTTTAGCTAATTTGTTTGTAAATGTGTTATTGCCAGAGTAACACATTGCATAAAATGGCGCTCTCTATCATTCTGTTTGCCTCTCTCTGTGGCCTAAACTTCATAATGCACAGCTATAAACGTCATCTCTGTATGGCATGCTACAAATGGATACAACCGATTTCTGTCTTGACATTTGCATATATTTTCCTCCACTGACACAATGTCTTTCCATTTTTTTTTCCTTGGCACAAACAAGGGTAGAAAGAATGCTGAAGAAAACATGGTTTCATGAGGAGGAGATCAGGCATTCTCAGCTGTCACTGCCCAGGCTGCAGCTCCTGCTACACTACTCCTGTGACTGTCACAGCTTACTTTCATTTGACTTCAGCAGCTTGTAAGCGTAACTCAGGCAAGCTTAGTGCTAATAATGATACTGGAAATATCACTAATACCTCCGAAGCAACACTTCTTGGTACTAAAACCTTTTCAGTCTTTGTTTATAACCAGCTTTGAGACCCAAATAGTACCCAGAGAGCAAGGGAACAGCACCCTCAAGAGTTCCCTTGTGCTGACATGCTTCAAAGTCCTGCCCTTTGTAAGTTGTTATTATTACAGTGTTGTTTTGACAGGCTCTGCAGACTTCCAGGTTCCCCTTAGCACCTGGAGCAATTTGCAAGCCAGAAGTATCGCTTTGTGGGCTTTTTTGACCCCCCTTCCATTGATTACCGCGGTGCAATGTTCTCTTTCAGTCATACAACCATTCCCACACTTACTTTTACAGCTCTCAAATGTAGAAGTTTGCAGCTATGTAAAATTTCAGTGACCTGATGATAGAATTAAATGACTATATAGCTTTTTTTTTAGCACTTACACTGGTTTTATGCCTTTATTTCTCTAAGCTGTCTCCTGATCTGTGCTGTCGTGAGGACAGACCAAGAGTCCAAAGACCGGTCCTCACTTCTCTGAGATGTAGGGCAATCTTCCTCTGACCTTGTCAGTGCAACAATTTCTACCCCAGCAGTGTGTGACATTGCTGCAGGATGGACACCACTACCTCTTGTGTCTGCTGCCCTCAAACCTGCCCTGTATTCAAAACTCCAGACTTCTGCCAACCTGTTTGGTCTTCTTCCCCTAATGATGTGCAGCATTTCCAAATCCCCAAACCCATCTGCAAGGCTTGGAAGCTCAATTATTACTCTTATTCCCTTTATAACACATAAACCCCCTTAGATCTGTGGGAGGTCCTTTATCTCTTCGATGTGTGAAGGGTTGGTTGGTGAGAGCAGAGCAGCATTCACACAGTACCCTGACAATCTTAAGGAAAAATGGCTCATGTAGGAGTTGCCTCCAACAAAGCAGATATATCTTAAATCACTGACAGGCCTTGTTATTAGTGGATGTAGATGAACAACTGGTTTAAAAGAAAAGGAGGGGCACTGCTTACTTGGTCTGCCTCTGTATGCTCCCATCATCATTCATATTCCCTCCTCAGCAGACACTCTTTGGGACTGGGCTCCAGGATACCAGGGACCAGTTTTTGCTACCCAATTACTAATGGTTAGTTCTGCTGTATATGTAGAAATAATACATACATATATGTATACAGACATAGTTATATATGCACACATAGGTATGTACTATTTGTACATATATTCTTCACGCATATATTTTGTCCTCTATATCTCCTTAACAGATGACAAATGTCAGACGTGGTAACTCAACCCACTACAGCCTCCCACCAGTCTGACAAAGCTGCACTAAACATTTTCAGCAGCATAATTCAGCACAGCAGATACAAGGCCACTGCCTTTGCTCTGTATACAGAAAAGTATACAAAGCAAAAAGTAAAAGTCATGAGAAGAGGTCTGTCAGGCCTTCTTCATTTCACCATCAAGTGTCTAACACTCCCCGCTGCAACAATCAAAGAAAAGGATGCAATCACTGAAAGAGCTGATTAAAATGTGCATAGTCTTCTACTCAGCAGTAATGCATTATTTATGGCAGATAATAGAAATAAATTGCTGTTTTGCAGGTGACCAATACAAAAAGAGAGCTTGGGCTTTAAGAAAGAAATTGCAGTGTGACTTCATCGCATGGCATCCCGCTTCTATGACTAATAATTCAAATTCAGGGATAGAATAATTTGATAAGAATATAAATTAGCTGTGATGAAACCCCCCTGCTTTGTGTTTGATATTCTGAAAATCACATTATACACCTACAAGTTTGATTCACGAGCTCTCACAGACTTTTTCCACCTCAGATCCTAATCCTACGAGCCTCTTGTCTCGCAGTTCCTGTTAAAGAAAGGCTACTTAACCTCTCCTCTACCCCTGGGAAAAGATTATTTTATCTTCTACCTGAAGATCCTTTTTAAAGAAGGTTTTCAGCTTGGCTTTTCTTCAAAGTATGGATACTAGTGACTGCTTGTTCCTACAAATGTTATACCTGGAATTATCTGGTATAGGCTTATCGTATCCAAAGACTAACAATTAACTGAGGTGGGGGGCCCCTCACTTTTGAAAAGGTTTGAAAATGCCTCAGTAAAGGCTCTGCTGCTACACACTCACTACTATGCTTTCAATTAAGCTTGGAGTAGCACCCAGCGGGAAGCCCTGGTTCCAATGTAGTCAGTACTGGGGCCATGACTTCCACTCTAGTTAACTTGTCTGGTACTGCAGCAAAGCCAGAGAACAAAGAACATGAAATTAAGCAGCAGAGAAAAAAAAAAGAACAGAGAATAAAATGACTTTATACTGAAAAACAGTAACAGCTTTTCTGGGCTCCTTCATGCAGCAAAAATTAGAACAAATAATAATAATGTTTTCTAAAACCAAGAAAAGCTCTGAAAGTCCTCAGTAAAGGAAGAGCACAAATAAAAATTAAAGGACCTATAATCTGTCACTTCTGCTTGCTGCCCTTTTTGTTCAGCAATTTCATGAATACACATAAAACATTTCTGTGAAATACAAACACAGTTCAGAGATTTGGAACATTTGTGTTGTATTAATTACATGTAACTAGAACAGTGTATCAAAAGCCTTCCACAGGTAGAGGACTAAAGATTAATCATGAGCATGGGTAGTTTTGCAGTACTTTCTTAGAGTGAAAACAAAGCGCTTCCTTTTTCATATCATGCAGCTCTCTAACAAGTAGTGTATCACGCACCTAGTGTTAAAAAAAGCCAGTGAGAAAGCCTTTCGTGCTTTCTGCTTTTACATGAATGCAGTGTATACTGTTAGATATGTAGGGAAACACCTGAAGTGATAGTGTGTCTTCTTCTGACCTGCAATACTAATTAACTAATTGGCTCCATGTAATCCTGCAGTTGCTTTGTGGTATCTTATTCTCAACCTGGCTTTACTTCAGGCCTGAATCAAATTGTTTTTTATGCTGGCAGCTCGCTCCTCGTTTCCCACCCATTCATCAGATCATACTTTTGTCTTGCACATTTTCCTCTCCTTCCTCCAAACATACCCAGTTCTGTTCAGGCTGTGCTTGCTCCAATGAGCAGACCCTCATCGAAGTGAGGTCACCATGTCCTAGGAGCTTTTTGTTCTGCTCAAAAGGCTTCCACAACGCCACTGAAGCATATTGTGCCTGTGCAGATGCTGGTGGGGAGCGCCTGCAGCACTTGTGACCATGAGAGCAATGTCAGCGTTTGCATTTTTGAGACACATATTGCATTTTCAAGCAATTCTGCTCATCTTTACTCCAGCTTTCCAGCACTCTGTCTCTCACTTCACTATTTCAAGTAGGTCATCAACAGCACTACTTGCTGTTCGCTCTCCTCCATCACTCAAAGTACGCTGTCCAGGACATGGCATTCTTGCCCATGTGTGGGTCGCCTTTAAACCTTGCTCTAGAAATCTGCTTTTAATTTGACCTATGCAAGCAAACTGCCTACGTAAGTAATTCTGTCACATTTTTACAAGGGAGCAAAACATTTTGCAGTGTCACTGAAGTTTATGTGAAGCAACACAATATAGATGGTTCCCTCATGTGGAGAACTGCTGAACAAAGGCTGATGAAGTGCAAATGTCAAGAAAAAGTCTTCAAACCAGACCTTTCATTTTGGAACACAGCAGTGACAGTTATTAACACCATCAATCAGGCCAGAGCTATTACTCTGGCACAGACTCGCGCTTAGTGGGACTGACATGAGAACAAGGCCATGGTTACAGGCTAAAAGGAACCTCTTGGGATTCATTTTCTGTTGCCTTGCAAATGTTTGGTCTGTGTATTTGCAGCAACTCTGCTCGAGATTGGTTTAAACAGTTCCCAAATACTGCTATCTCTTGCACAGACATAAATGACTGGGGGCTCAGAGTAGTAGAAATTCAGCCCACATATTTCTCATGGGAGGAAAGATACAGAATGAAATTGTAAGATGGTAGAAATATCTGCTAATTCTCTCCTCAGTTTTCACCAAAGCAATGGAGGCAGAAAAGCAGTGAAGCTTATCACTCAAGCTGAGCTGAAGTGTTTTTGCTTTCACACAAAACCTCCCACAACATCAATATAACTTTTATGAACACTGGATCTAATGAAGTCTGGATTCCTAAGGACTTCTGTCTGATGGCCGACTGACTTGGGAGTTTAATAAGATCCAAGCACCAAATGAAGCTTTTCCTGTGAATGGGACATTTATTAGATCCTGAGTGGAATCTCTGGAGTTTAATAAAAGAAAGCTCATGCTGCAATATTTCCTTTTGAAAGCACATTTTAGGTCTCTCTTCTCCAACTGGATTAATATTTTTTATGGAACATGTAAGAATTTAATTGCTGTGAAGGCTGATGTTTCTCTATAAATCTGTTTGAAATTGGCCCAAGATTCTGATTTACTGTGAGGAAAAGAATACTGACAGACAGACAGACATGCCCATGTAATGTGCTCTCATTTGCTAGCAGTAACCAGGCTGAAAAAATCCTGTATACTCCAGGGATGCAGCAAACACTAGAGGAGTGTGCACATCTGAGAGAAAGGGAAACCTAGAGATGTCTCTGATCTGGACCAGGTCCAAGCCCAAATTCACTGGGCAGTGAAACAGAATGATAATCCTCTTTGTTGTCCTCCTTTCCCTCTCCATCCCAGTCTTCTCCCTTAGCACTCCTGTTGCAGCGTTTGGCCAGGATGCTATTCCCTCATGCAGTCACTGCTGGTGCAAGTTCAGAGAGCAGTTAGCAATGCAGCAATTCAAGAAGGCAGTAGGAGTATTTCAAATCAAACCTTATGTCCCTGATTAAGAGTACCTACAACAGGCTTCCTGTTCAAAGGACATGGGGAAAATAGGAGATGCAGCAGCTTCAATTTGACAGAAGGAGATATTCAGTAGACCTTACAGCTCAATCCATGGGGCTTCGAGCTCAGATGAAAAAGTATAAGGTTCTACATGGGTTTATTACTCATTCAATTAATCTACAACTAAAGAGCTTCCAAAGAACAAATGAAGAATGGGAGCCAGACCTAGAAGAAGCCAAGAACGGAGCAGCATGCACATTCATCTGCAAAGTCCAGCATTCACATTCTGGGTGCTGCAGATTAATGAGGTGAATATTAAAAATCACTGACGAAATGATGATCAACACCACCTTTTGATATTCGCAAAAAATGTTTTCCCTTTAGATTTTGGCTCTTGTTCATTTTCCAGCACTCAGGGTTCCAGAGGCAGCATTTTCAACAAATATAACCAGCTTTATCAGAATGAAAGATACTGATTTTAATGTTAGTGTTTGCTAAAATCCTGGCACCAATGATGGCTGAGTATATACACATCTATATTCATAAACCTAACTTTGAAGAAACATTTTCTTTAGCTTTGCTCCATTTTAACTAACTGAAGAACACTGAACTCAGCTGTACTGAGAAGAAAAGCCAGCCAAGTTTTGTACATGCTGAAATAGTACAGAGAATGCTGGCATACCATATAAACACCTCAACCAAATGTCCTTTTCCTTCTAAATTCAGATTAACAGCCCCATAATGAAGTATGAGACTGAAGTAATTAGTCAGAGCTTGTGATTTATTTGCCACAACTTACAATCTTTTCAACCCCAGCTGTCCTTCCCTCCCTGTTATGAATGCAGAACACTATGCTTAAGAATGTGAAAGCGGTGAATAACAAACACAGAATGATTAAGAAGAAGTGTTTCCGTCAAAACTGATATTGGAATAAATGATTAAACCCTTTCATAATCAATTCATTTATTAAAGTGAATGCCTCAAAGTGAAAGCTTGTCATTTATGGTGTTTTTTTTTGCAGTGGGCAGTTACCTTGTGTATTTATTTCGAGTCCATTTTTGTACTTTGGTAAAATAAGAAATACTGATTTTGAGCAAGTTTTTGATTTAATTGTCGGAACAAATTTAGTTTTGAGAATTGATTTTCTTAACCTACTACATAAGTCCCTCTAAACACACAACTTGCGAGCAACCCCCATTCTCTTGATGTAAACGCATTTATAATTTAGCCAAAGTCCAATTTTAGTGGATGTGGGCCAAATTCCTTTTTCATGTATGTTCATGCCATCCTGGAATAAACTCAGCAGGTCTTGCAAGGATGTACAATTGTTTCTGACTAAGTGAAAGTATCATCCCCTTATTCTCACTGATACAATTTCAGATCAACATGCCTGATTTCAAGCGGATGTGATTATTTCATAGGGTTTTCAGCAACAATTTTGGAAGAAGACTGTTGTGCAAATTCAATACTTTTCAGAACAGCATTCGTGGCATTTATTTTGTGTCTGAGCTTTACTGCGTATGTGAAAAACCTCTAAAGTATGGATTTTGTGAAAAATTGTACTAGATTCACTTGAACATCCAAAAAATCTACAAACAAAAAGTGCTTCCAAAAGCGTATCATCAACAAATGTGATTTCACCTCTTAATGACAGAAAATTACACAGTATTACTATATGTACACTTGGAAGATGAGACTGGCCACTTTTTAGGGACTCTTTAATACGCCTTAATTTATTATGTTGTTTAGAATATTTACTGGCCTGCATTCACAATTTATCTGAAGATTGTCTCAATCAATACGCTAGAACATGTCTTGATTTCCCAGAATGCTGAAACATCCGCAAAGCTTTGAGAAATGTGCAGCAATAGTTTCCTGCGGGTGCTGCAGCATGGAAGTACCTGGATTGTTCATGGAAAAAGAAGTTTATTTCTGCTTCTGTAAAGAGAAGGCCCTGACCCAGCTGAATTCTGATATCCTGAGAGCAACACGAAGAACAATCTGGTCTATGAGATGCTTTTTCTTATGTATGAGTTTGAAGAAGCCCTTTCTCCATGGCACTGGAACTACGTTGTAAAGTAAACAATAAACTTATTTCTGGCAAAACCCAGGATTTTAGGGCGATTGAAACCTACTTACAAATTCTTGGCATATTTGATTTCAGCCCCCAAAGTTTACCTTTTTCATTTAATTTTTAATTTAAGGAAAAAATCCCTGCTGCAACATTTTTGCTAAAGGCCATTTGCATTTTTTTTAAAGGAACTGAAAACTATTGAAACTCACCATTTCAGGTCCAGTGAAACATTTTATTATTGAGCAAAATGAGCAAATATTTGAACACAGACACACATTTGTGTATGGCCATGCATTATATGGCCACTAAAGCAGTTGTTTGTACAGCCTGAGATACAGATCACAAGGAGAAGGCAGGGAGCAAACTCTGCAGCTGGCAGCATTCCCTGCAATTCAGAGATATCTAATCTGGTTATTGATGCCCAAGGCAGTTGTTACATGGATCCAAGAAGCAAGTAAATGTGCTTCAGGCATGTTTAAGTTCCATGAAGCACCATGGCTCCTGCCGGCTGTTGAGCAGCAATGGAGCACAGTCAGAGCCTCCAGTCAAGAGCAGGGCTTGCTGCGGTGAGCTCCTGCTTGTCACCTGCAGGACTGGCTGTCCTGCAAGAAAAGGTGCCAGAGCAGAAGCCAAGGTACCCAGAAGCTGAATCATCTTAAGGCAATTACTAGTTTAAGCCTGGGTTTAGCACACTTTAGCAGTTGACCCTGTTCTACTTTACATGGAATAATTATGTGTCTACCGGACCAAAGAGAATAAAAATGCCCGTTTATTCAAGAAATGGGAACAAGGAAGCTGAGGTTCCCCTCCCCACATGTGCAAATACTTAAGGTGTAGTGACATGTGAAATGGAATACGGACACGTTTTTCTGTTTTGACTCTAGTTATAAAATTCTTGAGTGCTCCTGTGGCAGCAGCATTAGATTCCATAATTTGTGAAATCTGGAAAGAACTACCCAAAATGCTGACCTCACATTCTTCATGTATACAGAAGATTCAGTCAATATTCATACAAGATTATAGTCACCTGCTATTACTCGAAGTCTACTTAGAAACGAGGAACAGGTTCTTACTTACCATTGTTACGCAGTGGTTTTTAACTGTGATTTACTAATTATGACGGACTGAGGAAAGGGCAAGGAGAAAATGAAATGCACAGTTAACTGGATCCTGGTTATTAGCTTACATAGTCCATAATATAAATTTAGAATGATACTTGGATGCCACAAGATTTTTTCAAGTAGAGCTTTTCTCCCATTTGAAGCTGATTAATTCAGGCGTTTACTGGCAAACACCAATCCCTTGTGCCATCTGCAAGTGTGGCGCAGTGACTAGTCAAAAGTACCATTTATGTTTTTCATGTTCATCTTTGTATCTTATTTACCACAAATTAGAGATGCAGTAAATGTCTTTTAGTCCTATTCCTTTTACACTGCTCTTGAAATAAGAACTGAAAGGCACTTTGAGAAATGTACTGAAATGCAGTAGCTTCACTACAATACTGATGTTGTGTAAATACTTACCGTAATGCTCCTGCTTGATTTAGAACAGACTTAGATGTAAACAGAACATACATTTTTTCCATTTAGTAGTTCAAGCAAATCAGTTCTTAATGCTGGACTAAAGGAAAGCATTTTCAATTCTGATAAACTCCTTAGAAGAAATATCTCAGAATAGTAAGCAACTTTCAAAAGCAATATTTTAAATAATATTCTTTATAGAAGCCCCTCTACACATTCAGATGCCATTTCGTAGAAGAAAAATCAAACGTACAGTTTTGCATTTATATGGTGCACTTTAAAGTAATTGTGTGAATGGAAGATCCACTCCATCTGGTGCAGTCCAGAACTATCTGATTCATCCAGCATATTCTGATATATGATCCTTGCACAAGAAACTAAGTTATCTGTCTCCACAATGTTTAGAAGAGTGACAACACATGAAAACCAGGTGTCTACCTGAGTGATGTCCATCCCAGAGTCACAGCTCAATGGTTGGGTTGATGTGAGGCCGTTTGAACCTATTATTGTTGTGATCACACCGTTCTCATCAATTTTCCGAATCATGGTTCCGTCAACAAAGTAAATAAAGCCGTGCTTATCTACAGTGATACCTGGATGAAGGGAAAGGGTAAAAAAGAGTATTAGTATTGACATGATCTAGATTAAAAGGTATGAGCTTAAAATGTTCCCTTTCCTCCCAGAAAATCTACTGATTAAAAAAAGTATGACCTTTTTTTTCTACCCGCTATTTATCTGAGGCTTATACAAACTGTATATAGAAAGATAATACCCATATATCAGACTGCCTTTGACTTATAGAGAAAGAGGGAAAATATGAGGCAGAAACAGAACAAAGCAGAAGAGGCTTTGCTTGTAGTGTAATTCTAAATACACAGAATTCTATACACATAGATTTAAGCTCTTCAATAACTATTTCATGTCCATTACAAAGTGGGGCTAGGCTAGCTTTTCTAAAAACTTACCTTACAGTTCATTTTTCTTCATTTCCATTTTCTTTATTCTTATGCAGGGGCAACTTTTTTTTATTACTGTACTTTCTGAATTACCAGTGTCTGAGCAGGGAAGCCACCGAAAGCAAGAGAGACTTTTGTCCTGATATGTGCTATACAAACGGTGCAAATTGGGCTCTGCTTGACAGGCAAAAGGAATGTCTGTGCTGCAGAATGCATTGCAGTGCAGCATTGCCCAAGAGGCTGGTCATGTACTGGAACCAGCCTCTTGACAAGAGTGCGTTTCAGCAGGACCTAGTGCAGTTCTCTCACCTCTGGATCTGCAGTAGCTTTAGCACCATTGCACTGCACTGCTCAGGAAAGATGGACCTCAGAACAAATGTGAGGGCTACGTAAAGAACATGGTCTTCTGTATTTCAGTAGGGAAACTGAGGCATGGAGGGCTTGCTGTCTCGAATTAGCAGTGTGTGGTACAGTCATGTCACATCTCATGCCCAGCCTTGCCCTGTCCCCGTCTAACAATTTCTACCCAGTTCTTCCTACATTCAATTTGTTAAACTCTTCTATATTGCATGAACTCTAAGATTTTTTTTTCCCTGAAATATCAAAAATATAGCTAGAAAAGCACTTTTATCCATGTTAGGTTTGTGAAACCCTTTCTACCTAAACAGCTCAATATTTTGCCTTTTAAACTCCTTTATAATTTCCCATTTAGACTCGCATAACTTTGCAATTATAGCAGCTGCTGTGCAAAGCCAAACTGTTTTAATAATGAATTTATATTCTGCTACACAGAAATGAAAGGCACAGGACTTGAACAGATGATTTGGACAGTGACTTAGATGGCTCTTGATTTTTGTCCCCTGCGCTTAGCACAGCCGAAGACAGCATGTACTCTGAGTTTACAAAACACTTGTCTGCAGGCCAGGTTAGGTTCTCACACAGCAATTCCACACACCATTAAAAAAGAAAGAAACTTCAAACTGAATTCCCTCACCTCTCAGCCCCATTTTCTTATACTTCTTATATTTCTTCAAATGTAAACAGTTGTAACTGGAAGCAAGTGAGAGTAAGCAGTCTGGGGGGGCAGGAGCAGGATTAGGTGGCCCTGATGGGGAACATGCATCTCCCATGGGACTGGGAGAAGGGGGGGTACCATCTCCCCAGCCCCCTAAATAAATCTGTGCCTGACAGTTGGAAATGCCTGGGGACTAAGTCTGAACTACATACATATTTGAGTGTCATATACTTCCTTTTACTGCATTAAACACCCAGTGGCAGGGTCTCAAGACAAACTGCCCATGACCACTTTTTTTCTGACAGAAAACAGGAATAATGTCCACATCACTTTCTTTACCATAGCAGGAGGACAGCAGTGGCTCAACTCTACCCTGTGCTACAACAGGGTGATCTCCACTGGTGGAGGGTTTCTGTCTCATACATGGGCTGAGAGGGAGCACTGAGGCTGTGACGACACCCTGTGGGTACACACTGCCATCATGTCCCCCACTGCCCAGTTCCCACCCAGAAATGCCTTATCACCACAGGTGATGTTTAGGCACCATGCTAATGATCACAAAAAGCATCCAAAGGCCACAGCAGTTAATTTTAGTGTCCTATTACATCCAGCTTTCAGGACATCAGCACAGTGTTGAAAATTAATTCTTTAAACTGTTAATTTGCTATATCCATTTGGCTATGAACTGGTGTTAGAAGAGGGGCATTCACTACCCTGTCACCCTCTCCATCCAGGACAAAAAGTGCCCATGGGTTGCTGAAGTGCTGCAGGGTACAGGATTAAGCTACATGACTTCATTATGTAAAATGGCTCATCACTGAAATACCCAATTTTCCAGGACAGATGTCACCTGTGGGATTGAAATCACCTGGAAGGGCTGGATGGATTAGCTGTGGGAACCAGGGAGGTTATAAAAAGGCTGTAGGAAGAGCCACTATCTTAGGGCCTGACTTCATGCCAGCCCACTAGCTCATACATTGTGCCTCCTTTGCTTCCTCAGAGGATCTTTACTCTTTAATTAGAGAGCAGTGGTGCTTTCAGAAGTTACAAAGCAACTGGCAAGCTCCTGGCTGGCGTCTGCTTCTGAGAATCCAATTATAAATCTGAAAGGCTGAAGGTGAGCCGAGGTAATGAGTGCATCTGAGGAGCAAAAGGTTTGTTTCAGTGCTGGGGAGTGTGACCTATGCGTTTCAGCTTTTGGAAAGGGGTGGCACCTCCGTCTGCCCCTCATGCACACTAAAAAGACTGTACTGAGGAGACCTATACACATAAAAGGCCAGAATTAGGGCTGCACACACGGCTGGAGCTGAGGGCCAGTGCATCCTCAGAAACAAAGGCTAGATGTGTGAACTGCAAAATCTCATTTGATACAACTGAGCTGCTAAAACATCCACCCTAAAGCTCCAACCGAAGCAAAAAGAAACCCATACTGGTTATTAATGACCATATAAGCAATTAATGTACAACTCTGATGTAATATTCCTCAACTTATTCTGAGGGAATGCACATGGAAGAAGCCAACAGAGCAACTGAGCTGAAAGGACTGCACCTTCTGCGTTGCTTCTAGAGGTCTGCAGAGGTTTTCATGACAATACTTTACCAAAGGCCGGAGTCATGATCTGCAGTTTAGTTTGTACATGGATAAATCTTCACTTCAGAAAACAAGAAGGGCTGCCACAGTCTGGGGCCCTACCATAGCACAGGTAGAGCAGGGCTCTGAGTGACCAGGGGCTCCCATTCTCCTGCCTGGGCCCGCTCCTACTCTGATCAGCTTTATGCTGTAAAGATGAAACATGCTATTAGATTGATAAGAAGGGTTGGACCAGATGATCTTTGAGGTCCCTTCCAACCTGGTATTCTATGATTATTAGTAAATCATAGAATCATAGAATATTAGGGTTGGAAAGGACCTTAAGATCATCTCGTTCTAACCCCCTTGCTAAATGGAAAAGCTCCTAGGAAACTGAGGATTTTTCTCTTCAGAGAAATGTGAAGATTGGAAATAAAAGTCTCTTCATTCCCAGCCTCATTCTACTTTCCTGAGAATCTCCTCAAGAATCCTTTTGAGAAGAGAAAGCAATGCAGGACTGCTGTGGTAGGGAAAGACTGAGGACCGAGGACCAAGGACCATCCTACACGATACTTGTGGTGTGCACGCAGCTCTGACTGTTGGGGTTATTTCTAATCTTACTGCTATTTTACTGTGGAGCAATATTGCATGCGATTTGATTTGCCATCCAGTATGGCTCACAGGCTCAGATGATGAACTACAGCACATGTGCTGTCTTAGTCTGTATTTGCAGAGGGGTGGTGCTGCTTTGTAAGCAAAGAGCTGCGCTTCTCACCTGGGCAGTGCAGCCCTGGATCAGCTCCCTGCCACAGATAACACAGCACCAGGATCCATCACTGTGGCAAGTGCATCTTCTGTTTTACACAATTTCCCTGTGAACAGATGGCTGTGTTGGCTGCAAACCCTCCATTATATAAAAATCAAAAATTATGCTGCAATGAAATAAAGCTACTCAGCTGTGTTGCTGAATGGGTTTCAAACACTGACCGTACAAGAAAACTAAACATCCTTTAACATTAATAGTGTACATTTTGCTCTCCAGCCGTTGCAGAAAAGCAATCTATCTGCAAGGGACATACATCTGCCAGTGTGATGGCATAAACAAGCCCATGTCTTCAGTATTTGTACTAAAGATGAGAAATTCCTGATACTTCCTAATAAGCATGTTTCAAGTACCCGTGCTCAACAAGAAGCTTCCAGTCCTTATGCATACTAAAACATGACTTTACCTATTTGAAAAAAATATTTAGCAGTTATGTCTTGTTGACAAATACCCTGTACAAGGCATCCATTGGAAAACAAAATATGGATTTGTGGCTAAACTGTCCCAATTTATTCTTTACTAGAGCTGGATTCATTAATGCTCCTGTCACATCGTGCATAATGCTTCACATAATCTGTACTCCAAGAGCTTATTTTTAATCCTTTTCTGACGTACAGTGTAATGCAGAATCAAATCACACGCAGCACTTCAATTGTGCTTTAATCACCAAGGAACTTGGACAGGAAGCATACACATGCTGAGTGTAATGAATTGCACTGAGTTTAAGTAGGAAAAACCGTCCACCCCATCAGTGAGTTGAAAAGGTCATTTTGGGGCATCTTTTCTTTGCACAGAGCATAAGATGTAGTTCGTATTAAACTCTCAGTCTGAATTTTTGGTTTATTTTTTTAAATGGAACTATAGCAGTAAACTGTATGCCCAGCAGGTGCTGTCTTTGGGCACAGATGTGACCTATTGCACTAAGGACAGACTTACCTTGCAAGCATATGAGATTACTCAATAAACACTGATGTCTGAGTAAGGACAAAATAAACTTGTGCAAGGATTTAGTCTTGTGGCTGAGCACAGTCTCTTTTTCTGAGTAACGTTCTTGCACTGAAGGACTGGTTTTAGTTTTCTTTACTCACTGAAACAGTATTAGGACTAGATTTTATACCTGAATGTAAAACAGTTGCTCTTAAGAATATTTATCTCCAGTAGATTTATGCACAGACATCTTGGAACAACAGTTTTAACACTTAGGTCTTTTAATCAGTACTATTTAAATTCTGTTAACTAACATTAAAAATGAACTCTGCTAGTGCAATTGCACACGGCTACTACATATCATCACTAGAAAGGCCCTGCAGAAAGAAATCTGCTCTTTATAACTGTCTTCTACACAAAATAGTACTTACTGGATGGGCTGGGTACAACCATGATAAACAGAGAAGGCTGACTATAACTTCTGTTACAAGCTCATAGGAGTGATTTTTGGTTAAAGGATTAATTCCATTCACAGATATGCCTCAGTGCACTTACATATATGATTATAAATGAAAATAATACTGGAAAGCAAACTGATCATTTTTGTCTGTGGTTCTCATAGGTATAAATTCAAAATATATATGACTTCTAGACTGAAAGATCAGAGATATAATAATTTTGGCGTTTCAACATTAATGAAGCTAAATTTATATTACTAAAAACAGGGATTAAAAGTAATGCAGTAAATTCCCCTTTAAGATATTTTCCTTTATTTTTTTCCCCACAGCCATCTTAGTCTGCACTTGCATTCTAAGAGACTTTTTGGAAACAAATCCTCTTTGAATGCATCAACAAAGAGCAGCTAGAGCTATGTTACCCACTTATGGAAATTCTACTTTACAGTTTTCACTCAGCTAAAAACTTTGCAAATGAGCATTTTACACTGAAAACTTCTAATTAAACTTCTGAAGAATTTGAGAAAGAACATCTAAAACTACTGGTGAGGGCCGATAAAAGAGAGTGCCACCTTCTGCTGAAGAAAAACTGTATTTAGAAGGAACTTGCGATTCTCATAAAACTTTTAATAGGAAGAAGTGCATCAAATTGGTTAATTACCATTTTATGGTGGTAAAAGGGCAAATTACATGCCATCCATTTCCAAACTTCTAAATGTCTCCGGTGCTTTTAATTAAAACTGCCATCTAGAAACTACTAAAGTAATTTTATGCAATTAGTTATTTATAGGTTACCATAATACACCACTCAAAATATGATTCAAGTGATTTGCAGTCTGTTGCTTTGTGATCTTTGTCATCTTTACTTCATTACTGTCACAGTACCAGCGGCAAAATATGCAGCAGTTCTTTGTCAGCTGGAACATGACTTCAGTACTTGCACTCTATAGTGATGTTCACTTTAGATGCATCGCAGTAGAGCTGGAGCATACAGCACTTTTCACTAGCGACTGAGAATGAAAATGTCCTGCTTCCAGTCTGAGACATGATGATTGGGGTCACACTTAACTGCTGACAGAGGTGAGCAGAAAAGTTATGCACTCACACAAAAGTTGGCTGACATTTAGGGAAACTTGCTGTACAAAAAGTTTACATTAAACGTTCTATGAGATTCCCAGACTTCTGCAATCACAGGTAGCTAAGACTACTTAAGAGAAAAATTAGGAATAAATTTTGCTGAATCAAAAATGGCATGAGATGATTTTTTTTCCTGCTGTTCTATGATACGTACATGACAGTGATTCAAGGCTGCAGTCACCCTTCTTTATATATTGTTAATGAAACATCTCACGCCATTCTGCTTTCCTTTTTGAATGGTATGGAATGGTTAAAAAGGTCTTAGGAATTTACAGAATAGCAAAGAATGCTGAATAAATAATTTCCAAGGGGGTTCTGTTTTCACAAGAGGCTGTATTAAGAATTTGGTGTATATCCTACTAAGGAAACAGGAATCTTTTGGCTGAGCAGGAGCATGCCCTGAACAGGCTACTATCATTTGACAAATGTAAAGGTTTAATCTGAGCAGTTGTTCTTACAGCTTTCCTTTAGAAAGTACTGCTGCAGCTGGTGAGTAACAATACTGATTATTTCATATGTAAGCTACTGAGGTGCACATATTTTCAAAACCATGATTTATTTTTTTTTAGTGGTATTTCCTTAGCAATTTCAAGCAAAATGAGTAAAACTACACTGCAGAACTGATTTTTAGTTTAAGCTTTCATTTGTATTGCTAGTTTATGGCCATGGGTCTGAGTGAAAAAGGTTTTTTCCTGCAGCTGTGTATAAGGTATTTTTATGCATGGGATTCAGAACTTCTACATTTCCCTAGTGCTTACTTTGAGGTCGCTGCACTGCATTCAAATGCTCCTTACTCAGTGCGCAGTTTTTAACTTCCTGAGGCTTAGACTGTACACACAGCCTGCACAGAGAGTGAGCACATCTACCTTCCAGTTCTAGAGTCCAGTCTGGACCCAGGAATCAAAAAGCAGACATTGCAGGAGCTCAGATGCTTAAATCTTTGGATTTAGTGCTTGGGCTTCCCAAATGTTGTAAATCACTTCTGATGCTGAGGGTTCAATCCTTGCAGTGACCTATTGTTTTCACAAAAGTTACTGAGTTCACATTTCCACCACAGCTGTTCTGAGTGACTGTTCTGAGCTGGTCACAAATATAAGTTAATTGAAATCAGATGCTAATCTAAACCACTTTTCTTAGTGTACTGGCTGGGAGAACCTCTTGCTCAGGGAAAATGCAGTAACTTGATTGTATCAGCCTCTCACTGCCTCTGTCAATTAAGTCTGGAAAGCCAAATCTATTTACATGTCTAAAGCTGACTGATTTCAGAAGTGTTTAATGCCTTTAAAGCATTGGCCTTGCAGTGCTAAGTGGAACTCCTCCCAGGTACGTCTATTAATTTTAGTGCTTCTTACTGATCAAATACTCAATGACTAGTTAAAATCAGGACACTGTCTATTAGCGTGTTATAAATACAAATCCAGATAGTTTAAATGATAGTGTTGGTGACTAGATGTGCCACAAATACTTTTAATTAATATATCCCCAAACTCTCCAAACAGAATTCCCCACCCCCAAATTAAAATCTGTTACTTTTTCCTGTTCAAGTGATTGGAATTCAGTTAATGATTAATATCTTGTGAAGTTACTTCTTCATTTTCAATATCATCTTGTGTAATAAATGTGTTCAGCTTGTCACAGATCTTATTTTATGTCCCCACCTTGCATCATTCCACATTCTGCTTAAGTACTTGGTCATCTATTACATGACTCATTAGTTTGAGATCTCTACAGAATTAAAGTTGCAGTAAAAAATATATTGAAGTTCAAGTTTCAACTACATCACCCATGCATGTTTAAAAGCATCTTTCAAAGTCAGCTCAACATACAATAGCACATTATTAATGTTCACTGAGCCCCATGTCTAGTCCTTCACAGAGAAGTAGGAACAGACTGAACAAAGCCATATACATGATTGTTACTTGCAAAATATAAGTTGTGGAAAATGGATCAAATAGTAATTGATCAGTGTGACTTCATGATGTTTTTCTGTCTGGCTTTTAACTCCCCGCCACTAGGCAAAAGCAGTCTTGACAAAGATAATGAGAAATTAAAGTTGATGAAAGATATAAATCATTAAATAACAATCTAGGAATAAACAGCATTTATAAAAGTCAGTAAGAGTATTTGAATTTCAACTTATTAACATACTTCTAAGGATGCTACAAAACACAATTAAGTTTCACGATACCCACTATGCAACTCCAATTTTGCAAATGGACAAACTGAATCATATACATGAGCCCTTATTTGGAGTCACAGACAACTGGTAACAAAAATGAGATGACTGCTTTTGAGCTGTAACTAACCAAGGTGAGATAGCTGCTAAATGGAGTTCTTAGATATCACCTTTCTACCAAGTAAGAGGTAAATTTCATTTGTAACAGGAGAAAAAGGCATATTCGGAACAATAACAAGGCAAATGGAGGGGGGCGGAAGATAAAGATTTTTCTGTATCAGTATAAAACATAAATGCTAATCTTGTCTGGACACTGAGTAATGCAAGTGTTTATATTTAATAACATCTTGGCAATTACTCTGTCTTTATATGCATTATCATGTACCTGTTTTTGCATTGTAAAAATGTCAGAGGTGAGAAATTGAAGCAATTAATTTACTTGAGGTCAAATACTACATAACACTGTTGCTTTGTGTTCAAGTAGTTTTTAAACATGGATAAAATGTTGATGAGTCTCTGGACTCACCAAAATTTTTGTCAGTGTTTCTTGACTCCAAGGAAAAAATATCTGTATCCTGTTTGAATGTTACTCCAATAGAAATGTGATGACATCAGACTAGACAATTATTCCAAGAACAAGCAAGATAGGTGATCCAAAAGAATCTCTCAACCAGTATTTGTGAGACTTTATGGGTACCAGGGAAGTACTGTCTACTACTTTCCAAGGTTACTCAACCCCTTACAGTCTAGAGAAAACAAGGACAGGTACTTTCAAGGCTGTTAGGATAATACACAGGTTATTGTTCTGACTGTTGGTGATTACAGGTTAGTGCTGCAATTTGCTGTATGAAAAGGGCATGTGGCAATTCATAGTTCCTTGTGATTAAAATCCAAACCATAACAAATCTGACAATTTCAAATTGATGTAATGTAGAGCTGATGCATACATCAAAAGCAGCTGGGAGCCATTACCTGAATGTGCTATGAGCCATCGTCTGCTAACAGTTAATTTTTTAATATTAGCTGGCTACCCCAGTACTCATGACTTGTACTTTTATTCATCTTAATTTCATTATGACTAGAACCTTCTGTTCAGGAAGCTGGCCATGAACGGGTATTTTTAAAGTAAGTAACATATTACGAATTTTCACCAATAAGAAAATAAGATGGAACAAGTAATTGTATTATAGATAGATATAATCAATTGTAATCAGCAATAAAACAGTGATCATTTCCCTGCTAAAGGATCTGAAAACTTCTGTTTTCCTCTATTTTTAGAATTGATTCATTACATTAATTAGCTGTCTGAAGATTAACATTTATTTGTACCTACCTCACACTTACCTTCTATCATTAAAGACATGCTAAAGTCACTCTAATTACAATGTGTCTCTTGCTAAGCCTTAAACCAGGATTATTTGCTTGTCTTAGAGATGTTTCTGCCTGGATATACATTCAAATTTCTTACTGATAAACAGTCATGCTTTATCAGCTCATGAAAAAATAATCAGAAGTCTTCCTTAGAGCTAGCTGGTAGGAGGAAGTGGAGTAGTACAGGGGAAACATGTTAAACACCGCTCAGGGCTCTGCCATGGGCGCTATTGAGCACCTTTTGTTCCAAGGATTTTGGTGGGAATGAGGATGATCAGCTGCTTTACAGCACCAAATCCAGAGACTTTGTCACCGTTCTAATGCATACTGCAAGGGATTAACTGTGGCACTGGTGGGGATTCAGGGCTTCACTTGTATTTTGCCTGTGACAATATGGGATGTAGCCTGGCAGGAAAGCTGCAGCAAAATACTAATTTTGGGTGCAGTAGGTGAGATATTCATATTTTGCAAAGTGCATTTAATAAGGAAGGACAAACCTGAGTTCCAAATAAACTTGATTTTGCTGGCTGTCTGATTTGAACAGACCTGATTTAATGCGTGTTAGTGCCATTAACATTACAGGAATCACCTGAATGCGTACAATCTAAAAAACTGGACTCTGCAATCATATTATTTGCTTAAAAATTTAATTAAATGCTGCCACCTCACAATCCAAAGCTAACAGAGGAGTTTTTCCTTATGTTGACACAGAAGAAAAGAGTATTTCAGCAGATGCTAAGCTGGAGCCTACTGCTCGTACTACTCCCTCATAAAGGACTGTTACAAATGTGAATGAGCTTTATGAAATGATTTGGCTTACTTATAGGTGGTTAAATCATCAACTAAGACCCATTTTTGTACGTGCAGTTGCATCTGAGTTTCTAAGTAACAGAGGGAAATGACAGATGACCAACACCAAGTACTTCAGCTATACTCTTTTCTTACCTCTTGGACTGTTGAGAGAGGCCTCGGATGCCTTTCCACCATCTCCACAGTGGCTCTGGTCAAACGGAAGGCACTGATCACCTGTTCCTGCCACCACATCTGCGTTTTTGGGCAGATCCTTTGTTTCAACAAGAGATTTTGCTTTGTAGACTTTTCTGGTGTTGGTATCCGACAGGTAAAGGGATTCTGAGACTGGGTCAACAGCCAAGTAGTATTTATGTGCAGGGCTTGTACTAAAATAGAAGAGCGCCAAAGTTAAATTGTTTTTAATCTTTGTTTGTGGCAGGATAAGTATTCTACTTATCTGAAGACATCTGTTCAATGACTTGGAGATGACACAGGTTTAAGAGAGACCAGTTTTAATGTAGCTCATGCAAGCACAACTGCTAAGAAGAAACTGGTACTGGCTGCACAGCCTGACCAGCCAGTTAGGTATCAGTGAGTTTATGCAAGGAGTAGTATTGGTGGAGTTGGTCTGTTCATCAGTCTCAAGCCACCCAGTGTAAAGCTAACTGGAGTGACTTTAGCCTAGTTATAATTATTGCTGTGAAAAGCAAGGTCATTTTTCTACACCTGACAAATCCTAGTACTATTAGCACTGAAAACCAATCTACAAGTTGCAGGAAAGCGAATCACAGATTGTTCTGCGTCGGCACAAATACCCACTCTTGGTTATTTTTATCTGTTTCTACATCTTAGGAAATATGAAGGTGTGAAATATGGTGCCTTAATTCATGCCGACTGTATTGTCAGGAGCAAGGCAGAAGGCCAGCTACTGTCAGTGCAACTAGGCATGAATTAATGCACCATAATTCATGCACTGAAGTGCCTTATTGAGATTATAAAATCTTATTTAAAAAATATTTACATATGTTAATTAAATGGTGAGGATCATAAATTCTAATCAGAGAACTGGGCTGCATCTCATTAACCGGTGAGACTTTTTGTTTCTTTTTCAGTGCTACGCTAACTTCCAGTTGGAGGAAACTGTCTAAGCACCTGGCACACCCCAGTGTCCTGAGCCTGGTGAGACTGCAGTGCGGTCCTCATTATAACACAAAATAAAAATCCAGATAGGCGCAGAGACTTTATATCACAGTTGGCTGGGATAGATGCTGACCTGCCCACACCCCATGAACTCAATGTGGGATTTTCCACCTGCTCTGCAGATCAGAAAGATTGTCAAATTCCTAATTTTTAAAGAGATATTTTTAATAACATTTGTTAATTAACTAACACTTAAGATTGCTGCCACAAATTTAGGAAACAAGTTACTCCGTTCTGTGTGTGCTCAATTTGACAACGGTGATTTTCCCACAGATGGGGAACGGATGTGAAACCCAAGTCCAAGGAAACATCATGAATAAGGGGACAGTGGTATGATGAAGAATGGGTAAGAGGATGAGCTAAAAGCAACTAATGCCAAATTATGTATCATCAGTATTATAACATTTTGTTGAAAACATTAAGAATCATTTGTGCTCTGGAGTGAGCTCGGAAGAGACCAGAAAGACAAAAGACAACTTTAATGAAATACTTCAGTGGAAAAAGTTGGAAGGAAAATTTGAGATGTTGCATAAACATTCTTTATCATGTAAAAACTACAAAGAACCAGGGTTCATTATATAATCTCCTTGTGGACATGTTTTGTCATCCTTCATGTTACATTTAACAGACCGGCTGTTAGAAAACTCCCAATGTTTCTGCTTAAAGCCTTGCATAGGACAATATTTACATTTCAAGAGTATGGGGGAAAAACTTGCTATATATGCAGAAGTTTGCAATCCAATCTACATCTGAGTTTATTTAATTTAGCCTATTTAAAAGCTGTATCAAGTAGATTAGGATCTACAATGAATCTTTCTACAAGTTATTTCTATCCTGTAGTAAATTTTTTCCCTGTAACCTTAAAGCTCAGTTTCCATTTTAATCAGTTATTAAATAAGTTCATTATTTCTAATTAAAATGATGACATGAAAAACAAATGGGCTGCTTGTTTTTGAAGTAAAAAGTTCATTGTCCTTCTCTCTTCACTGGCCTCCAAGCTCCATCTCTTTTTATGCAGTATTTTATTTGTCCTGGTAAAAAGAAACCTTTTCCCCTGCACTTTTGGTTACTAAAAGCTGTGGTAATCAGCAAGCTGACTTTTTTTAGAGGGGGGTTTCATTCCTTGCAAGGGAACAAATCAAACCTACTTTAGTATAAATAAAGGTGAATTTGATTGCTATTTGTATTTATTAAATTCAGAGTCCTTCTCTATATCCAGATATCTAAAAGGTCTTCCATAAGACTGTTTCCTCATGCACAGCTTACATATTACTGATCCTGTGTCTTTCTTACCTGTGTCTTGTGTCTCTATTCCTAGCAAGACAGATCAGTTCAAGGTTAGAAGAAAAAGAAAGAAGAAGACAAGGAATGTTAGTCACCAACAGAACTGCATTTTTTTGCCTGACTGCTCCCAGAGCTTTATCCCAATAATAAAACATTGTTTATCCTGTTAGTATTATTTCTTTCTCTCAAACTGCTTCCTTTCCACCGCCTGCGCATTGTCAAGATATTTCTGAACAATCAGCACAAACACCATCACCAGCAGTGTTAGCTAGCTGGAGATTCATGGCTCTTAAGTAAGAGAAAATTAGAGTACCAGCGTCCAATCTTTTTCCTGCCTTCCCCTTCGGCCCTGAAAAAGAATAGGAATCTGGAGTAATAATTACAGGGGAGATGTTAATGGTGGCACAGACCCAGCCTGTGACCTGTGAGACTGCAGTGCTAGGTTTGCTCTTGTCTGCTTAAACCCAGTCACATCCTCCGTTACAGACAGGGAACTATTAATTGTATTAATTTTAAACAGGATAAGTCTACCTTCAGCCATAATTCTGTGCTTTGACATGACACTCTGCATATTTGCTATTGAATTATGGGGTTTTCTTCAAAAATACTCTTCATGGAATATTTTAACTTTTTGAGAAAAAGCATGAAAAATCTCACTGTAAGAAAAATTAACTCTATTCCTTCTGTACTTTGTAGAAGTTCATTAAGCTGCCCTTCTTAACTGATGACTTTAGAGTAAGTATAAGTTTTCTGATGAGTTTGTTTGAAAGTTGGTGAGACATCTGCTCACAAGGCAACCAACTGTGGCTGGTTCTTGAAGTTCCAAGAGAAAAAAAAACCCTCATTCTACTTTTCATAGGCATTCAGCCAGGATTAGGAGCACCAGTCAGAGAAGGCCTATTATTTTTTTTACCTTAATTCTAATATGCCAATCGAATTTCCAGAGGGAAAGATCCGTCTGACAAAATTGAAGTCACCGATATACACACTACCATCAGGCCCAGAAGCAAGAGCAACTGGGGCAAAGAGTTTGCTGTTGAGTGCAAGACCATTGCAGTTGGAACAAGAGACGCTTCTTTGGTGTCCATTGCCCATCACGGTCGAGATGACTGGTGGTTGCTGGGAAATGAACATGTTTTCACCATTTCCTTTATGTACTATTCCTAAGGTGAGGAGAAAACAGACAAAAAAGCAAATATATAGCATTTAAATTCTGCATTTTTGGATTATGCATTAGTCTAGAAGACCAGATTACCAAAACAGTAGCAGACATCATATTTTTTAAAGACTATCACATGTTTCCACAGATCTCTTCCAGTTGTTTTCAGTCCCAAGCTTCACCATCACCACTCTGTTGATTAGTGGTTCATGGCTATTTTAAAAGCCAACATCATGAGGAGAATTCATGGTTGGTTAATGCTCTTAAAAATTGACTGTTAATTGCAGTGCTATCTGATTTCTTGGGGATTACTACTTTACTATTCATTTTATTCATAAATTTTTATTATGTAGCAGAGGAATTTCTTGGACAGTTTGAATATTTAATTAAGAGAGATTAATAGCAGCACTACTGTGCATTTTTCACAGAACAGCACTGAGTGGCAGTACAAAATCAATGTTAAAATTTAAATGTAAGTCCTTTGTGCTATATAAAAAGGTGCCAAGTGCAAAAAAGCCAACTTAAGAGTCAAGGAACAAGTGAATGTTTTAGCAGCAAGAATATATTATGTTCTGCCATAAAGTTTAAAACAACTTTCCTGCGTGTCAGTATTTCAGCACTTCTCTGCAACACACACTGTTGAAATTCCAACCAATTACTAGCTTGGCGATACCAGAACCAGTACATAGATGTGTTTCTTCAAGCTGATAGCTGTAGTGTTTATTTTAAATAACAATGTGGTAACATAGTTAAGAAGTACCTTTAAAATGGCATATTATAACATGATTTGGCTATTTCTGAATGAAAGATTGATACTATGCTAGCTCACAGTCCAAAATCTCCTATTTCTTTTGGTAAGCCTGGTACTTCCTCAGAAAAATGGCACAATTAAAGGAATAAGCACAAGGAAAAGTACTTTTTGGAGGACTCTTACACTGTAAAATGAGCATATTCTAGATGATGCAGGAGGTATATGTTGAGACATGTCTGTTTTCCCAAAGTACAGCAAATGTATTTATGTACTATTACCAACGTTTGTTAAATTGTTTGTGGCTTTTGGGTAAGTCTGAAGCTCAAATTCTCCTTGGAAATTACTGAGTGTGCTACAACTATTCTGAAAGGGATTTTACTTTTAAAATATCTCTGAACAATAGAGGACAGACTGCATATATTTGTTTGAACACTGGCTTGAAAAAAGCATGTTGAAAATACAGCAGTAAAATTAATGGTTGTATCTTCCCTTGCATGCCAGATAAAAACACCACTATATGAAGATGCTGCCCTTTGTTTGAAATTACCAATCTAAAGGTAATCTTCCAACTGCCTCATAGAAATGCCAGTAAATAATTAGGGCTCTGGAGAATATGTTTTGCTGTCAATAAATATAAGCATGTGCTTAATTTGAGGCTTTTGAACTACTGCTTTAATTTTAGTTAATGCTGTGTTGCACTGGGGCTGAAATTACCTTTAAGCATAAAGTCCCTGTAAAACTACTCCTCCTTCCCCAAGATAAATAAAAATGGAATCAATACACTTGCCCATCAGAAGAAAAAACTAATTCAAAGAATACTCTGAAAAATCGGTTAATAGCACATTCATTTGTATTCATGAGATATAGGTGCCTTTAAAAGGACTCTATACGGGAACTAGTATTTATGGTATGTGTTCTCTTCCTGATTATGAGAAACGCCCTGAAGATCCTCCAAACTGACCGAAACCTTTGTGTTTGTTAGAAAACACTAAACTCTAATCATGCCACAAATTAGAAGTGATCAAACCTCTGAACTGGAGGGGAAAAATGTGGGAAAAGAGAAGAGGATGTGATCCTTTGTTAACCTAACAGCCCTACTGATGCAAAACCATACACATTTAAAAAGCTTGAATTTCCAGTGACAGCCACATTGGAACAACAGATGCTATTTTATGTCTATGATGTTGGAACTGGACATCTTTCTTTAATTTCTTTCTTTGATTTTTACTTATATCTGGAAATGGAACACAGTTTTCACTGCTGTGGTTTCTGCATGTCAGTACCTGTACCTCCACAGCTTAGACTGTGCCATGAAGTGCAATTCTGTAAAACTGCATCTATTTTTACAACTTTTCTGTTGTACTTGGTTTGTTTTATACCACTTTTAAAACGAACAGCCTTTCTGCTGAGGGAGGCAAGCACAGTCACCCTGTCTCTGAGTACAAATGTGCACAGCAGCAGACTGGCTGGAACACAAGGCTTAATGGCTGAAGTTAAGTATCATAGAATCCTAGAAGGGTTTGGGTTAGAAGGGAACAGAAGTATCACCCAGTTCCAACCCTCTGCCATAGGCAGGGATGCCATCCACTAGAGCAGGCTGCTCCAAGCCCCGTCCAACCTGGCCTTGAACACTACCAGAGATGGGGCAGCCACAGCTTCTCTGGGCAACCTGTGCCAGCGCCTCAGCAGCCTTACAGGGAAGAACTTCATAATCTAAATTTACCCTTTTTTAGTTTAGAGCCATTCCTCCTTGTCATATTATTACATATCTTTGTAAAAGTCCCTCTTCAGCTTTACCAAAGGCCCATTTAGGTACTGGAAGGCTGCTCTAAGGTCTTCCTGGAAATATAAACATTTTAGACTAGTTAATTAACCAACCAAAGTGCTTCTGGTTTTAGTTTGAAAACAAAATCATAATTTGCAACAGAGAATTTTAGATAGACATTTATGTTATATTCCAATGCTATTTCTGTAGTTACTTCAGTGACAGTGTTTCAAAACCAGATGCAAGTTTCATGTTTCTAAAAAGAGCAGCTCTTCATATATACAGAGGGTGCTTTAATTAAAAGGGGAAAATCTCTAAATATTCATACTAGAGAAGGCTACTCGCGCTTTTCATTTCACTCATGGAGGCACAGAGATAAGTCCGAAATGTATAATTCTAAGTTTGAATCATACTGTAGTCCTTATTTAAAGTACATTTTATATATCTGAAATAGAAGAGCAGTGCACAGGTTTCTAGATAAGACCTGAAGCACACTCAATTTTTATCCTTTTTGTTAGCACAGCTCATTATTTATTACTTGGTTTTGTTGCTTTAATACAAGCCTAGAGGCTGCTCTGTTAGGTGTGTGCTATCTACCGTACAGTCATTGTTTTTCTACTCCTAACTGCTTTTCTATTTCCTATATATGAGCCAGGCATGCATACTGAAAGACTGTTATAGCCATGAGGAACATTGGAGACATCACTGAGCTCTGGCTGGGTTGTGTCATCCTCACCAGAGGTACTTTCACATGCAAACTGTAAACAGAAGAGACCCACTGATTTCAAGTCAGATGTGCTTATGCCCTCCCTGCCCAGATTGTGTCTTTCTGAGTAATGGATAAAGATGTTTGATTACCAGCTTCCCCCTGGCTTCAGCTTTGATCATGGCCCAGCACAGCAGGGATATATGAGGAAGAATAGCAGATATAAGAAACTGCATGCTCCCCCGTCCTCATTATTGGGCTGGGATAGTGGCTGCCGCCTGGATGGTTTTGGAGGAGGTAGTGAGTGGCTGGCAAGTCAGTGCTCTCTGGCATTATCAGCTTTGCAGCTGAGACAGGGCTGGGAAGCAATTTGTCACCATATACCCTGTGCTCAAGAAAGCAATGATATAGTCCTGCTCAGATTGTAATTGTATACTTTACAAAATCCCAGAACATGTTAGCGCCTATGGGGTGAATTACAGTAGTAACCACTGCAGTTAGCAGATAGTCATATAAACTGGAGTTACTGCCAGCAATTTAGTCTTGAAATTAAACTATGCAAGTGGTAAATTGGCACTAAGGAGTCGACTATGGGGCTCACAGTTGGGGGCTGAGCTGACTGAGGTCAGATTTCTCTTTGTGTTAAATGTCAATAGCTGGCATTTAAAAGAGACAATCTATACAAACCAATAAGACAGGGTATGAAACAACTGCTGTTTAAAATGTCAAACTATTTTAAATCAAAACAGAAATCCAGATAATTTACAAACTAAATCTGACCTTTTGTATTTGGAATATTTATACTGTAGCTGCACATTCAACTGTAGTACTTGTAAAAACCTGACAGCCATACATCTGTGCATGAATCTTCATTAACAAAAGTTTGCAGATGGAAATGGATTTTAGTGGACTGATTCTCAGCTGGAGCAAATTGAGAGAACTTTACTGAATCCAATACTCTGCTGATTTGTAAGTGCTGATATCTGATCCCAAGTTTCTCTTCCTCCAGACAATGAGGTACTTGTTTATTGGCAAAAAGATTTTTCTAGTTACCATAATTTATTTACCAGTATTGTTTTTAATAATTCAATCCCTCTAGTTCCTGATTATAGATGTTAAGGGAGAGAAAGAAAAAAAAAACAGGAATAAAAGCAATATGGAAACAGATTCAAGTCTCCATGCTTGAAGAATCTCTATGCAGGGTTAATGTATGACACCAAAAGCATTTAGGTTGTTTTGTGTTCCTAATGCTTCAAAAGGTACTGAATTGCTTGTCTTGAAGAATAACTTTCTGCGCTTCTCCACAGAGTGGGCAGCCACAAAAGCTTCTGTGTACCAGCCTGCAGTGTGGTTTCCCAAGTGCTACCTCTGTCAGCCAGCTTGTTTTCACACATGGTTTGGCTCCCTAGTGC
The DNA here is from genome assembly GCA_032466535.1 of Forpus xanthops. NCBI lineage: Eukaryota > Metazoa > Chordata > Aves > Psittaciformes > Psittacidae > Forpus > Forpus xanthops. The sequence goes on from JASSUY010028818.1 coordinate 48,664, forward strand.
TGTGATGCTACTAAGTGATTTTAGTCACAGGATGAATTAGGGATGTAGACACTTCACTGAGTATATGACACACTATAATCTGACCTACACTGTGGTACTTCTATACAAAAGTGTGAAAACAAACCAAAATTAGTATGCCCTTTTCCCATTCAAATGATCGCAATGTGTTAGCAATTGTGAGAGTTAGTGATATTAATGTTTAATACCTGGGAGCCAGAACACTAAACATATCCTTTTGGATGGCATTTACTGTTCAGCTCTCAATAAATGAGGGTGCACATTCAAAGAGGATTACACATTAAGAAGTGTAACGCTTAAAATCAGAACAATTAATTCCTTTAAAATTTGTATTCTTCTTCTGCATGGTCAGTTAATAAAGGAAGGACTTACCACTTTGTGGATTCAATACATGGTGTTTGTTTATAGACCAGCCTCCCAGATTTGAAGCATCCATTTCAAAGCCTTGAAGGATTACTGTTCTCTTCTCCCACAGAATAAAATCAGGACATGTTTCATATTCATATCCCACCGCCACTGCAAACAAATAATTAAGGATCTATCAGTCTACCTTCTCTGTGAACTACTAGGTAATTTTTCATTCCAGGCTTTACCGGTCATCTGTCAAGCAATGATGCCATAAATTTTCCTCTGCCTGATTACTATTGCGGAATGGTGTTATTTTCACAAAAGGGTTTTGAAAGATGAGTACGTTATTACAGCTACAGTTCCTAGTGTTTCAAAGCAAATTGTCTGGTGTATCACTTATGGATTTCTTAAGAGTATAAATCTCCTCCAATGATGCCTGACTTTGTTTATTGGATTTCTGCTAATTACCTGAATAACAGCTGAAACAGGAAAAAATCCATGTCAGAACAAACTAGTTTTAATTTGTTTGCTAATTGTAAAAACTGTAGCTAGGCAGAAATGGAATTAAACATTTATCTTAACAGGCTTGCGCATCACATGGCTCCCTTCTCCAGCTGGCCAAAATACCTGCTGAAAATCTTGACTCTCCCTAAGGAGCAGGTTTTTTGGGGGTGCTCAAACTGACCCAACCCCCCCCTTCCCTTTACTGCTTCAGTAAGAAAAGAACCTACCGACAAAACTCTTCAAAATTTAGTTTTGGTACCTCTAATACACCAACTTATTTATTTATTATCTCCTTATCTCCTCCAGTTAACCCTTTGAGATTCCAGTGCAAGTCATTTGTAAAGGAAGAATGTTCTTTTGACACTACATCCCAAAATTTTATCTAGGAAATGTTGAGAGCTCAGCCTTTGGAAAATAAAAACATCTTCAAAAATATTTTAAGACACAATATAAAAATATTCGTAAGCCCACAGTTTTCTGCTATTTTCAACATTTTCTTCTCACTTCCATGTCGTAGCTTTAGGTACATTTTACTTGAACCATAAATAGTTTTAATACTGTCTAAATACCATTACTGGATGCAATCAAAATATTTTGACCAGCTACAGCAGGGAGCATTTGTGTTTGTAAGACAAATGTTGAAGGCAAACTGAAAGCTGCTCCTTATAGCAACCTCACTGTGAGCTGCTTCATCATATTAGCAGAAAGATCCCCTTTCTGCAGCAGCTAAACTCTGACCTGTAAAATTCAAACCTCCTTACGTACTGCATGTTTCAAACATTAGAGGTTACAGCCTAGGGGTCCAGCAGCCACCCTGTCCAGTTCTGTTAACTACAGCTCTCACGACTAATATCAGAAAGGTTTTTGGGTAGCTCCCTGGGTACAGTGCCCAATTTGGGGCATGGAACTTATTCTAGAACAGTCACATCCTCTGCTGGGATGTGCCATCAAAGTTCTGTAACTGAACATGCTATTTTCTAGGTGTTAATGCACAGAGAACATAAAGGTCAGGTTTTTCCCATGAAGCAATCTCACATTTGCCACCTACACGTTAGCATCTTTACTCCACTCATGCACTTAACACATTCAATCCAGGGTCAGACACGTATACTTGAAAAGAGTAAAGACCTATAACTGCAAAATCCCTCAGCCTTGCTCAGTGAACCATTGCAGACCCATAGGAGTGTTCATCAGCTGCTCTAAGGTACCACACTGTTATCTGGGTCGAGGAGGTGTAACAATACATACCCTTTGAGAATGTGTGCCAAAGGATCCACAGTGGCATATTTACCAGCCCTGCAGCTAACATTGTAAAGTGTCTGCTATTCTCTGCCTACAGCTGCTGTTTCTGAGCTGCCAAATATCCTCTAGAGGTTATCATCCCCTTTCTTTAGAAGTTTACTGTTCCCTGCTCTCATAGTTATTGTGCGTAGCTGCTTTTTGTCCCTGCTCATCACTCACTCTGTGTGTTTACAATTGTGTTTTTGTATATACTTACACATATGAAGTCTATGCTTCAAAAAGGAGTATCTGTGTTACCTGAAAGCAGGGTCTCCTGAACCATCTAATTGCAGGTACTCATGTACCATTCATGAAAATTTCCTATCAACCATTCTGTGTACAAAGTCACCAAGGCAAAGCACATCTGTAAGTGAACCAAGTTACTGCACTGCCACTTGAAAAATAAGTGCGTGCTTTGTTACATGCAGGTTTTGCAAAATGTCATAATTTTGTAAGTGAAATGACCATCTTCTCCTTGTTGCTTTCTGTTCCAATTAATTTATAGCCCTTTTCTGAGGTAGCCAAGATTTCATTACATGGAGAACTGTAGTGACTATGTTTTTGGACACTAACAGCCAGCAGTACCGTTCTTTGCAGTGTTCAAATGGATTTCAGATTTACTGAAATCATCTGTACCAAAAATCTGTTCTTTAGCAGAATGAACAATAAGTCGTTAGTAGTGCCTGCATGTCACAGTCTAGGGGCTGTTGGCAAAATATTAAATAAAAGAGAATTAAAAAGGACAGTACCTCCACTTCAACCTCTCCTGAAATATTTCTACTTCTCAGCATCTTAATTCTTTGAACAATGAATCCAAAGTAACAAGTAGAGCAATAAACAGAGAAGACCTAAGATTGCTTAAGCACTGATTTATATTCACACCAGATGGGTTAGCCTTTGCCCACCACATTATGCTGCTGTGTGGGATGCAAGGGCTTGCAGGAGTATGGCTGAGAATGTATGGAGTTATGCAAGAACATTTATTGAGGTTTCTACTGAAATCCTTCCTTTTCCGATATTAACTCAAAAGGTGACATGGACTTTACCACCAAGGTTTTGTGTGTCAACATCCATGTGATGTTTTTTTATTCAGAACAAAATGGCCTCGTTACGGACTTGGGCACTGGGTGAACACCAGCAAGCAAATTTAAACACAACCACTTGTGTGTGGAAATATGCTCAGAAAGTCTTTTCTGTAACTGGTTGTGTGCTCGCTGCTGTCAATAACCCTGGAGAAAAATAAAGATGTTTACAGAATTTATAAAACCAAAAGCAGACGGTTATATTCCTGAATTCCAGGACTTCAACCTGCTGCAATTTAATTAAAATGAAAAGTGAACAGAATGCATTATTAAATATTGGTAATATACTGACAGAGGAAATTATTTTGACAAAAACTCATATAATGGATGTAGCTACAGGTCCCTCAGTGCTACAGTGTGTCAAATGATATAAAGCTCTTTTGGAATCTAACAAAGCATGCTAACAATGCACTTAAATGATAAAGAATTTTGCTTCCATTTTAGAAGAAGCGTAATTAACCTAAATTTGAGGAAAAGAAAAAAAATTAAGCATCCATTAAATAATTTAAAAGTTGTCATCCAGCACCATTGTGTAAACTTTATTCATATTTAAACATATGTCATGGTTTAAGTGGAACCCAGAATAATATATTATCTTGTGCAATTTGGGAATCTGTAATTACAGTATCATTTTCTAAGATGTTATGCATTTGATTTTAATTATTTTAAAAATCCAGATATTTACTGGACTTCATGATCATCAGAAGACTATTAAATGGTGTAGAGGGAGCAGGCAGACACAACTGTTCCCTCTCAAACATGTTAGTGATACTATGCAGTGACAGACCCTGAATATAGGGCACGCATAGCCACACTTAGGAAAGCCCCAATTGGCACCCATGACCCATCTGGTCCCGTCTGACCACACAGAGCAGTGCCAAAGGGCACACTGGTACTTTATTTCATTTCTGGATTTGCATAAGTATACGCAAGTGAAGCCAACAACCCATTTGAGATCTTCCTTCCCTGCAGAACACTAGCAGGAATCTGTATCTGCAAGGGTCTAGGGCTAGAACTATTGCCTAACAAGGGAATTTCACAAACCTGATGGGCTGAAAAAAGTACTCCTGCCCTGAAGGACAACTGAAAAGTTGTCCACCCTTCTGCAGATGTGATAGATCAGCTCCAGGTAAGATAGAGGATGCAGTAATTCCAAAGACCTTGCTTTAAGGGTGGAGTTTCAATCACTTCAGGCCAATGTAATGTGTGAGCTACAGCTGCAATAAGAAAACTTGCCCACCTGTACTAGCATTTATAGAAGATCAGGAAACTAATGAAGCTGAAAATTTATCACTTATTATCTGGTTGCTTCACGTTTCAGCTGAATTTGCTCCTGATCTGGCTCATTTCATGATCAAATGAATGTTAGTGGTGGCCCAGAGGTAAGGAATCTGGGAACATCCCTTATGGAAGCAGCTCTTAGTTGTAGCTGTTGAAATAGACTGTGAACCACAGACCTCAAATAAGCTCTGATGCATCTTCTAATATATTCCTATGTGCATTATGCGATGTAAAACATACTTCACGTTTTGGTCTCATGACCCTTCGTGGACACCAGCAGCAATGTCTGTATCATTCTCTAACCAGAAATGACTTTCTCCCGCTGCCTCTCCAAGCAGCTGCCTCACATACTGCCTGGCTTGGAGCACATGGTAACGCAGTCATGCTCTGGGAGCTGCAGGGCTTGCAGAGCCTGGATGGCACCTTTTGGCTTTGTAGAGGCAAATTTGCAGGCACACTGCCTGTATAGATCCTGGAGAGACCTCCTGGCTGCCCCTTAGAACAGCACTTTCAATCTACAAAATGAGGCATATTCCTCACGAGAGTAGATGGCTCCATGTAGCCCTTTCTATTCTTGTTTTATGGCCTGATCCTGCCAATGCTGCTTGCTATAATTCCTCTGACATAAAAGGCAAACCAAAACTGCTAGGGAAGTGAATAGGGCTTATTCACAATACTAAGCTTTGCTGGTAAGGTAAGTAATGGAAAGTATCTATAAGACCAGCCCATTAAGCAACGTAACAGCAAATTAAATTAAAAAAAAAAAAAAAGCAGCAATCTTTTCAAAACCAAATCATAAAATTAATCAGAAAAATACGTTTGGCTAAATAAAATGTATTTGCACAGACAAATGCTTCTGTAGCAATTCTCAGAAGATCTGCTTACGATGCTTGATAAAGCCTATGAAACACCGTGATTTTCATATAGACATCTTTAAACAAGAAATCAATTAGTTTTAACTGTTGTGGGATGTGAAACATAGCAAGAAAGGATGCCTAAAAGTTAGACTTTTGTAAATTCTAAGCAAAAATGACATGTTAAATGTCACAGCCAAAAAATGACAGAAACAATGACACACCAAAGGTCATATTCAAAGTAACATTCAAAAACAAAGACAGATGAATACAATGCCGTCAGTACATAACCATTCTCTGAGGGAAAACGGGATTTTCAAATTGATTAAATTAGAAAGATGACATTGGAAGAACAAGAAAATAAATGTTCTTGGGAAATCATACAAGTCGCTTTGGCTAAGGAGGCATTTGATTTAAAAGAATGTAAGTGCACCAACTAAATGTATAAGCTGTACTTTCCTGGCTTAATGGTTGTGAGCCTTCTGCTTCCATCAAGGTGATTCTACTTACCCATTGCCTCAGCCAGACCAGAAACCTTCTGTCCATATATATCTGTCTTATTCCAGGCAAATGTGTATACCAAATTGGCTGCAGCAGGAAACCATTTCTGAAGCATACGTCCTTCAATGGTGACTATCAGGTGGACTTTTGTCATTCCTGGAGGGATGGTTGTGTGTGTCAAAATAATGCGCAGCAATGTTTTATATCCTGGTGTTCGACTGCTGAGATAACTCAACTTCACAAAACTTGAAGGAATTGGGATTTCCTCTTGGACCACCTTGGAAAAAACATGGAATTTTATCCATAGCCAAGATGAAAGCAAAATTATAATAATAACAGGGAGTGCTTCTTTTACATTTCACAATCACAGTGTGAAAACAGTACCACTTAAACCACTGATGTCTTCTGTGTGTATTGCAGCAAGAAAGTCACCAGACATATTACAAAATGTCCAACACTGGAAATTGCTTGGTCAACTTACTGGATGGTGGTTTGTCCATTTTGATAAACAGCCTCTTTCTCTGATGCTTTATTCTAATCAACTGAGGAGCAAATGCTGCCTCTGTGGACACATTCATACATATGAGCTTTATAGTTTTAACTTGTCTTATTATTCAGTTTACTCAACAAGTATTGTTAACCAGAAAACAATTTAAAACCTTTTTTAAACAGGCACATACTTTAGGTATTAGGACTTGAAGATATTATCCTGCTTTGGAAGTAATAACTCTAACTTGGGAGAACTAAGAAAGAAAACAAACCTTCCTGCTAAACCACCTTCTGTGCAGAAGAGCTTGCGGTAAAGCTCAGCCCCAGCAAGAGGAGGCATGGCATATGAAGGCACTGCATAAAGAGTCTAACAAGCTAACTGGGGACATACAGCAGTGGAGATGAAAGAGGCTGGGCAACAGAGTCATCTAGCTAACAGGTAAGTCCCCAGGGTGTGCAACAGAATTCCAGTCCCGCAGTGCTGCTGTCAGGGTCACTGTCTGAATCACTTGGATTAAAGTTGGCTTGGATATGCCCACAACGGGGTAGTATCAGTTCCTGGCTGCAATGAAGATAAGCCCTCAGCAACTAGAAGGACTGCAAAGACTGCGAGCTTATGAGGGAAAAAAAGAAACTTGGCCTTGACCTTTTGAATGATGTGGGCCTTGGAGCTACAAAAAGGGATTTAGCTCTTGTGATCTCCTCTTCTGTGAGGAAGAGCAGGCAAGAGAAGAGAGCGGCTTCCTAAAGGATGTCACTGCAGTCACTGAAATGCCTCTGAAAATTAGGCTGTGCTTCTTAGCGCTATTGTTTTTAGTGTATTTCCATTATAACAAGCTGACCTGTCACAATGCTATATTTGTCAGGGCTGGAAAAATACAAACTGTTTGGTTTATCTTTCCTAGTTTTGAGATTTTTCTTGTTTAACAATAGATTAGTTCACTTTCAACATAATTTTATTTACATACTGTAACATTATTACTGTCATAGGATTGCTGCAGTACAGCTGGAGGCCTGCCAGCAATTGTCGTTTCAACATATGAAATGTAGTGTTGCCAGGGAAATCCTGCTCCCTTTATTGTTCCTGATTTGCAGTGTTCCCCTTCTTTCCTGCTGACATCCCAGCTGCCCCTCTGTCATACATCTGACATCTCTTCTCATTTTTTAATAGAACAGCAGAAAGAAATATTCATGCATTAATGCATGCTAATACAGCTCCTTCTCCTATTAGTCTGGGATACCTTTTTTTTTCATTTCCCAGTACTCTACACTGAAACTTAACCCTAAAAGAACACTCCAGTGACAAAAAAAGAGGACTAAGTCTACTACTCTGAGTAGACTGAAGCTTTGGGTACCTTGCTGTTTGAAGACCCAGGAATACCTCATGTGGAGTATAAAGTGACTCAGCTTTCTCTCACTAGTGTGCATCAGTTAATTTATGTTCATTAGTTTCACTTAGTATGTTCTGTGAAGCAACACTATGGCCATCACCTGGCTCAAACATTATATTCTTTAATAGTTATGGAGATGTTTAGACATAAATCAGTTCAATCAGAGGTCTTTTAGGTATGGAGTAAAGGCTCTTAATCAGTAGCAACACTTTCACAAGAAAAAGAAAAGGTTGGAAACACTCATGTCTACAGGTAGCCTCCAAAATATCTTCTAGACTTTCTCAGTGAAATTTAAAGAGAACCCAAAAGAGACCTCACTGCTCGAGCTCACTGCTCAAACAACATACTATGGGGATTAACATGGTCTGAAACCTGAGTGGTTGTATTTTGTTGGGTGTTTGACTTATACAACCTTGTTTAAGTCTGAAACAAAAGAAAAGTTAAAAACAAGGTTAATTAGAAATTGCTTCTAAACACTTAAAGGAGTGTCAAGAACAAAGACATTTTAATAAAAACAACCTTAAAGATGCTGTTAAAATTGCTCTCCTTTGGAAAGAAAGTAATAAAACCCAAGAAGCTAACATCTAGTTGGAGATGCCATTGAAAAGAACCAGAAGAAGCAAATGGATGAAACACTCCTATGAATCTTTAAAAAGTCTTGGGTCTGATGTATTGGGAAAGCTGTACTGTCCACCTGCAACCTAGGAGAGGTTTTATGCATCACTAGAAATAAATCAGGATTTCAATAACAAATTTTGTCAGAACTCTACACTTTCTTATACATGGAACTAAGAAAAAAAGCATCTTAAATTATTAATAAAAAAATAATATTAAAAAAATAAAACCAAAAAAGAGAAAGGCATCCCATGAAACAGCACTAAAGAGACATGCATTGGGGTCATTCTGTATAACACCACAGCAGTTAATTGCTCACTATTTGGCATCATCTTCTGAAATTGTCTAAGCCATGTTCTTAATCTAACAAATTGCTGTTTTTTAAGTCTTTTCATTACCTGTAGCTCTGGAATAATGGTTCCTCTGTCGGGACAGGACCCTCCAAATGCTGTCAAGGGTGAAGGGAGCACTATCGGATTGGGGCTGATAAAACTACTGATGTCACAAGATGGTGGGTCTGAGACTGTTCTTTGCATTACAACTTTGTCTACAATGATAAATCTATTCCAAGGCAACCAAAGTGTCCTTTTTTCAGATATGAAAGGAGATCTGTCAAAAACTAGGGTGACAGAGATGCCTCCAACAGCCACAAGGTCGAAACTGGAAAAGAGAAAACAAATTCCTTTGTTTCTTTATGTTTTATCATCATATTATCACAACTTTCACTGCATTAAACACAAAAAACTTTATGCTGCCCATTACAGCCCTAGATTTACTATGTGAAATCATTCAAGTATTGTCCTGGCGTCACCTTGGTATTCATGAAGAAGCTTTACCTCTCTGTGCATCAACAGTAAGGTACAGTACTTCACTGTTACTTGGCCTACTTTCCCTCTATTTATCAACTAGAATTAATACTAATGAGTCATCTGTAACTGAAGTGTGGACCCAGGTACTTCGGTTTATGGGAAGACAAATTCCTAGTCCAGAAAAGGGAAGCTACTCATAATCTCTGCATGTCCAGCCTGCAGAATAATAGATCTTAAAGCCTGTTAGACCTTATCTCTATTAGCATATACCAAATTAGCAGATGGAAAAGGTTGAGTATGCTGAGCAGGAGACCCCTCAGTGTAGGATATGATTTTTTTTTTTTGAGAGATGCTGACTAACTGCAGTGGGAACTGAAATCAGCTCTTGTCCACAAGGCAGGTGATCCCCTGGGAGCTGCTGTGAAGAACCTTTGGCATATCTGGGCTGCAAACCATGGGACTCAGAAGGCCCGACATAAAGAGTCTCAATTTCTGTCAGGCAACACAAGGTAATATGTAAATGGACACTTCACTCTCTATTAAATGCATCTATTATGGAGGCTTTTGACGGTAACACACTGTGGTAAGAAGTCAGACTTAATTATGCATATCTCATCACATTTCCCAGATGACACTGATTACATTCACAGAGAAATACAGGTAGCATATTTTAATGGCAACAACTTTATCCAGGTTAGTCTAAAGAGGAAATGATAATTACTAAGTTCCAGTAGTGCGATCTGAAAATCAATAAACTAAGGTAAAATAAATATGCAGGCTCCTTACTTTTATAAATTGACAAAGCCAAACAAGAACAAAAAATAATTGTAGAAACTGTGACAAATGACAGCCTTCCCCTATTGGAAGATAGGTTCTGCTTTCTTGTAATTCACAACAAAGCCAAGGAAGATGAAGTTTTAAACTGCCCACAGCAGCTTAATTCAAGTTCAGGAGTGAATCATGACCTTATTGCAAATGGACAGCCAACCCTGGAATGCAATATAGAACATATAGGAACTCCATCTCTCTTTCAGGACTGAATGCCTTCCCCCTTCCAGAAAGCAAAGCCAAGATTTCTCAAGAGTCATTGCAGAACAGAAATTTAACCATTTTGGTTCTGGAAAGAGTCTGTCCTCACTTTTACTTGTGTGGTGCAGGTGATCTACTAAAGGAATTAATTTCACTGACACCTCAATAAACTACTTAGAAGATTCACACTTCACAGAAAAAAATAGGGAAGATGGGGAATTGTATGGAAAACCTGACTAATGAAAAATCCAAATGTCAAGAAGATGCTGTTACAGCATTGCTGTCACATTTTTAACTCCAGGTGTTTGAATGTCACTGCAATCTTGTGGCTGTTCAGGTTTTCTCTTCTCTTTCTTTGATCCCTTTCCCATGGAGAGTGTTCACTGAATGTGCTCTCAGAGCTAGATGCCATGCCCAGACGCCATCCTCGATCCACACTATGAACAATGATATTTCTGAAATTTTGGACATGAATATAAGGTTGCAGTTGTCCCTAACTATGCAAATCTAAACCAAATCTAAGTTAAATCAAATCTAACTTAAAGACAATACATGAAAGTCTGACCTTCCGTCTTGTCGACTGATGGTGTATCCATACTCGCTGTGGTGTAGAAAACTGACATTCACTCCAACCAAAGGTGTCCCATCTATTGCTACCACCTGGCCTCGAATGACACATGCCCGTCTGTAACAGAACGAATAGAAGGCAACATGTTAGACACATCAGGAGCATGAGAACAGCACTGATTTCAGAAATTGTGCTATACTTCTGTCTCTGACAGACATAACTCTCTGATATCATTGAAACTGTTGTTTTTGAATGAAAATTCAAACAAGTCCAAAAGATTGATTTGAAAAACCATTATCTGATGAAGACCACCATGAATGGCTGGTGTCTCAAGAATATATTTCCTTTTCCAGCTATATTTCACGATACCATTTCTTCTGCCACTCATTAGCACTGCAAAGGTTTCACTGATAGCATGATTTAGCTTGCTGCAGCTCTAGGAGCTGATGGCTTGTGAAAGGGGAGAATGAAGCCTCATCCTCTGCTGCTAAGAATGCAGCATTGCTGCCTATTAGAAAAAAAGCTCAACTAATGTGATAAGGCAGCAGTGAGACACACGGTCTTCAGTGAACTTCAGAAAGTTACACAGATGAATTCAAAAAGCACCTAATCAAGTGTAACATACATTTTTCTCAATCCCCCATCACAATTTATGCCCTTTTAAATTCTCTATGGGATGGGCTGGACTTGTGCTCACTTTCCAGCATAAAAATCCTCTCGTTCCTGTACAGAAGCTGGAATATGGCAATACAACAGAACACATCAAATTCAACAGACAGGAAAGTGAACTCATTACTAAGTGGGTCTAATTGGAGGCTAACAGGATCACAGAATCATAGAAAATGAAAGCTGAAAGGAAATACAAGACTTCATCTTGTCCATTCCTTTGCCTCAGGTAAGATCAGCTCTACCTACATTACTCCAGACCGATGCTTGTCTAACTCTATAACCTCACCAAGTAACCCATTCTAAGGTTTCTGTATCAGTGCTTTACTCATGGCAAGTTTTTCCTACTGTCCATATGAGAATATGTAGCTAGTAAAAATTAACTCTTTTGTGCGTACACCACTCACCACAGCTGCCAATATGAATTCCATACTCCCAGGACATAGAAACATGCTGATTTTCAGCAAAAATGCTGATAAATCCCAAAGGAATGGAAGAGGCTACATTACTGCCAGTATGCAAAACAGAGCACTGATTTACTACCTTTTTGTTTTCTACACTAACTGAATTGGTTGTGGCCCTATTTTGGGGCAAAACCTGCTGCTCCACAGAGGGCAATCAAGCTCTTGCATGTCTCTACAGGCTCACAAGACTCACTCAACAGAACAGCCTGGTTCAATTATTCTTTGATTTGTTAGAGCAGAAAATACCCATTTCTATTGTTTTCTCATATTTCTAACATCAACAGACCTACCTGCCCCTTTATTAGTCCACTCCACATATTTGTTTACAACACACACTAGTGTGAGACAGAGAGACCTCACAGAGTCATCATTATTCAGTACACTATTCCGATACTCCTGTTTATTCATTCCACACAGACCTGTCTTCTGACTTTACTCTGTCGTCATATTTTATCAAGCACACAGATTTGTGTGATAAAAAACTCATCAAAATCTTCATTATTTCACACATAGCCTTTCTTTCCTCTACTCATTCACTTTACTTCTCATTATTCATAAATAATATTAAAAGACTTATCTTTCAACTTTCTTGCTCCTTTTTTTTGTCATATTTTCAAGCTGCACACATTTACAGTATGTGACGACTCATAAACCACATTATTCTACATTTATCAGCTTTGAATTGTCTTTGCAATCTTTCAGATTTAAATGTTCTATGCCTGCCTTTGCATTGCTACATTTGTCCTCATTTACTTACTGTCTTTTATTACCTACTCTATGTAGAAGTCTTCCACTCTCTGGCCTCTTCCTGAATTACCAGCACTTACCAAATCTCTGACTAAGCATTTGATCAGAACTAGTTTTAATGTTTGCATTTACTGCAGGTATGAGAACATTTTTCAGGTACTTTGTGACCAGTGCTAATCTCAAGGGCTTGAGGAGGTAACAAACAACCCCCTCAGTTTGCAGGGGGTCCTCCCTCCTTTCCCAGAGCCCAGCAGCTCACAAAGTGAAGCACTGCTGGCACGCAGGATCCCTACAGCTTTGTTGCTTACAGAAGACCTCACTTTAACTTCTTTCCTTACCAGAGCTCATATAGCATGTTCCCTACAGTGATGTCCTTTTATACTCAACTGCCACTTCACGCTTCCTTGCTTCAAAATTCACCCTCTTTCCAGATGAGCTGTGGACCTTGCTACCACTCACTGCTTTTCTTAATTTTAACAGAGCAACCTCTAAGATCACTGTGCCTCTTCAATGTGCTCTATGTCCCCTCTTCTGTTCTCAGCCTCTAAGATTTATTCTACAGACTCATGACTGACCTGCTTTTCTTTCTCACGGGGGACAACTGCTCATACTGCCTGTCCAGCAGTCACTTATTTGCAGTGACTGCATAATCATGGACTAAGGCTGCCCAAGTTGTTTTAACTTGAATGTAAGTGCAAAAATGTCTTTTCTAATTTGGAGGAGCTGGGAAGGAACATATCCCTGGTAAGCTGCTTTAGTGTTTTCAAATGCATTGAAATATTTCTAGTCCCCTGGCAAGCTGTACTAAATCTGCAACTCCAGAGCAGTTGGCTTTTTGAGAGAAACCAGATTCCCACGGCTTGCAGGTGGCCTAAAAGAAGTAGGATTTCTCTGTCAACGCTTCATGGGTCATTCCATGTGTAACTGAGGATCTCAGCTCTGCAGGTTTTAGCTCTGTGCCATCAGGCAGTTTGTTTGATGTGTCTAATTTAAAATATAAATAGATGCTTAAAATTCTAGATGCATTCTTTCACCACTTGCAAAGCATTTTATTATTCCACCACCATTATGCCTTGCTCAACTGCTGCTTATCTGCTATTTTTTTGCTTTTGTTTTCTGTGCTAAGTTTTTAATATTCTCTGAGCACCTCAGGCTGAGACATTAGGCTCAGACGTGGAACTCTGTCAAACAACTAGTGAATTCACAACTTACCAGAAGATGTCATTTACTGTACTACATTTCTGATTAAAATCTTCAATCAGAGAAATTAAGCTAAAGGCTAGAAAGGTACATTCATTTCTTCCTGCTGACAATGTTGCTGTAAGCAGCCTTTGAAGGGTAATTAATTCAGCACCATACACTGGACCCTTTTTGTAGGCAATTTACAGTATCTTGCCAGCAGCATAAAGATATTCAGCAAAGAAACAAACTAACAACCTTCCTGAAAACAGGTGTTGATAAAAACATTATAATCTGCTACACCCTGCCACAGTTACGGTAGGTCAAAACCATTCCTGATGTAAGGAAGTACATTTTCATTATTCAGAATGTGTCTAATCTACCTTTCAGCATGTCACACTTTAAGTTGGGAGTTTGTAAAAAAAACAGTGCAAATGACACGGCGTTGACATAATAAAAAGCAAAATGTGTTGAAAACATTAACTTTGGTGAGTTCAGCTCCATGCAAGTCCCTGACTTTAGTTGAAAAGCCAAATGTTGAAAAATTAGACCTGAGCTGAAGTCTTGGATGCAAATGCAAAAAGGTTCCAGCAGTTGTCAGAACAACTCATCTTAGTAGTGCAGATGATGTTGAAAATGCCAGGATATGGCAGAGACCAAACACTTTTAATCTGGAGAACAGAGATAATCTTCACCATTTTTTGAGAGCTTTCCTGAATCTGTTCCACATCACTTTGGCTTTATCGACAGTGAGATTCATGCAAACATCACCCATCTTGGAGTTCCACTAACTTATGGTACAGTAAAACACAATGTCATTTGAAACCTAATGGTCTCAGATTCTTCTTGCAAGAGAAAAACCCACCCAACTAACCAACACACGCCAGATAGGGCTTTGCAAAATTTGAGCTCCATTCCCTTCTCTGAATGGATGCCAGTGCTCTGAAATAAATGAATGCCACTATTTCAGTCAGTCCTTCCAACATTTCTTGCTGGACTACCAGTGCTATAAAATAAGTGGCACTTCAGGCAGCCATGAGTTAATATCATCTGCATGAGGACAACTTTTTCAGCAACATTCAAAAGTTGATTAAAAACCTCCAAGCCACCTTTGGTCCATACCAGACAGTCAAGATCACAGATTTCTCATTTTTTTTAACTGTAGTAACAGTTGTCTTTTTGTGTTTTTAAAGCAATCTTAATTCCCAGGAGAAGTACAGACACTAGATGAGTCAGATTGACAATGTCAGAGGAAGATTTCTGAACAGAAGCCGCACAGCTAAGGTACTGCCTTCTTCTGAGGCTCTGCTTATCTCTCATCCTTGAGGAAAATTCTGGCAGTTTTTAATAATATTTGACTTACAGATGAGCAATTTTTCAACAGCCTGGAAGACTTGAGGATCAAGCAAAGTGTGGACTGATGAACTCCTCAGAGTGCTCAGTACATTGCAGATTACTGTTGACAAACCCAGGGGACACGGCACAGTGCAAGTCTCCAGGCACTGCCTTGATTCAAAAGATACAGACAGCCTCATCTGAATTCCAATGATCTTCTCACCAAACTAACCAGTGATTTCTGTACAGTGGGAGGAAATTATATCTGGGCTGTGAACAGTGCACTGGCACAACTAAAAGGTGTATTCTTTAGTGGTGCAACGTATCAAGCCATGGTGAGGGTGGGCTGCTGCTCACACATGGGCCTTCACTAACCTTCATTCTTCAAAGGCATGGAACTATGAGGGTAAAGAAATGAAATACTCAGAAAAAGCCTTTAAATCCAAGTTAAATCCCATCAATGATAGCTTTAAAAGATCAGTTCCTTATATCTATAAAAGCACGTTGATGGGATTATGTGCAATCTGGCTGCTAACATTTGCAGTGTCATAGAACACTGTACAGGCAACTTGAGTGCTAACCTCCTCTCTGAAAACACCTCACTACAAGACATTTTGATGAGGAAAATCTTTCACTGGTGACTTCTGGTTTAAAGCACAGCACTCTCTGCAGCACACGTACAGCCAAGCCAAGGTCCCTGCACTGCGCACAGCGGCACACTCGAGAGGTGCTTTTCAGAGAGTTCATTTTCATGCCCTATTGTTCTACATATTTA
The DNA here is from genome assembly GCA_032466535.1 of Forpus xanthops. Lineage (NCBI taxonomy): Eukaryota > Metazoa > Chordata > Aves > Psittaciformes > Psittacidae > Forpus > Forpus xanthops. The sequence goes on from JASSUY010028818.1 coordinate 64,600, forward strand.
TAAGTTCCTGTTACATTATTAATAGTGATTAAATGTTTAGGTATTTCAGATCAATAAAGACTCCGTTTACGTATTTACTTTATTAAAAATTAATAAATGACAAAGAGAAAGTGCACTGAATTTGTGCGCATGGAACGAAGGTGAAGTTGTAACCTAAGTGCTATGTACTGTGAAAATAAAAAAATTCTTATGCCCTTATTACTGGAACATGGTTTATCTAACAGACAGGCCTAGCTGACAGTGCAATAATTAAGTGATGTGGATGATTTGTGGATCTCATTGTCAGTATGTAAGTTATAGCTTCCCAGGTGAGCTAAAGCATAAAAACTTAGGTGTCCCTATATTTCAAATGTTCAGGAAAAAAAGTGTTACCAGGTTTACTAAGCAAGAAAGTGACCCTTTCCTATTGCACAGTCTTTTCCTGTTAAAGGACAAGCCAATCTCACACTCAAAGATCACCCTACTGTTTGCATCACAGCTTGAGAGTAACCTGCAGCACAACATGGTAAACTCTACACTGATGTATCAACATGTGGCAAACCCAAAAAAGTTTGTTAATTAGGTAACTGAATTATAGGTAAGTGACACATGTTAAATTTATTCCACTGTAAATATCAATCAAGTTCTACTGGGCAGAAAGTTGACTGAATAAAACGCATATGAATCCAACCAGTCTTTCTGCTTCCTGTCATTGTATGTATCTACAGTATAAAGGGCTGAACTTCCTCCCACTTATTTTACAAGTACAATACAGCTTACCTTTCAGAACAGTCCAAGCCTTGTTACTAAGACCAGTAGAGTTTGTTGCTGTGAATTTATGCACTAGAAAAGTAGTAATGAGAATCTGATAAACAAAATCCTCAGACGCTGGAACTTAGACATTTGCTATCCTTTTAAGTATGTTTTGATCATCAGTGAAGAATTCTCAGCTACCCAGGTATCATTCTTTTTACCTGGTTAAATAATTTAATTGCAGTTGTTAATATTCAGAAAAGTCTTTAAAAGAAAACTCACCTGCTCTCAAATGAGACATCTCCTGGGATTACATGAGTGCTTTCCTTCCCAATAAGGAATCGTATTCGATCATAAAAGAGCCTTGGAGGATGCTGGGAGAAAGGTGGTTGGCTGTGCTGAATAAGGTCAAGGGGATCAGGTGAACCCTGGCACAGAGGACTTGCGTAGCAATTGCTTTGCTGACAACAGTCAGGGTCTACACAGTCTGTCAAGCCATCTACAGTGGAGAGAAGGGAAAGTTCAGGAAATTGAGCGACTCTGAGAATAAAGCACTGTGTTTACTACTGGAGAGCACAGGAGGTTTTTAATCATTTGGAAGGCATGCTGATTATGACACATTCAAATTCAATAAAGCATTAATATACACGCTTAGTCCAGGAGAGGCAGTTCTCTTTAGTCATTAACACTATATCACCTCATAAAATCTCCACTTGACAGTGAGAAAACAAAGCCTACAAACTAAGTGAATTGAGAAGAGCAGGACTGTCTTCACTGCAGAACAGGTAGAAGAAAATCACTGCACAACACTTCTTATTCCAGCGGATGCACGATCCACACTGTGCAGCTGTGGATCTCTGATGATCCTTTATTGTCTCTACTGTCTGTCCACACTGGTGAACAATACACTTGCTAACCAGTCTGCAACAATGAAGTCTGAAATACTATCTAACTCCCATATGCATCCTCACTATAGCAGTAAAAAAAGTTGTTACAGTTGTCCAACTTCTAATTTAAACCCTACCAGTTTTATCAGTGCCTTAGGATGTTTATTTTTCTTTTATTTGTTATAATGCTGGAATGATCGAAAAAGGGCAGAATCATGACTACACTCCTTTTTGTAGTTGGCAATGTACAAACACACACCTTGACACAGGCTCTGCCCCAGTGACCTGAGAGATACAGTCTTCTCCAAGGATATTTGCAACAGGAAAGCCGATTTAGAAAGTGAAAATAAACCCATTCCTCCTCCGCCCATTTTCAAACATGACAAATAAGAGAAACAGACAATTTTCCCCAAAAATCTACATTTCTTCATGGACAAACATAAAAAACATTAGTGAGTGAAATTAATTTACTTAAATGTCCAAAGCTTATGATGAAAAGTGAAACACTGAAGTGCATCTAAATTAAGCACTTAAATAAAACTTAAAATTGGGCTGTTGGCATTTAATTGCTTCTATCAGCAGCTTAGACATTCAAATTGCCTAAATTACATACTCAACCAGAAACAGAATTAATAAGGTCTGGTAAAATGTCCAACTATCTTCTTAAACATTTTATGACTTGGCTCTTGCTAGCTTGCTTGTATTGACAAGCACACTAATGCATATAAAGCAGGATTAAGGCATTGTATCCTTCAACAAAGACATCTCTTTGTATTTTGAAAAAGGTTGGTCTGAATAAATGTGGAGTCACCATATCACTATAGATTTCCCTTGTATTAGAATCGGAATGCTATAGGATCAACACACTGGCAGATATTTTCAGTTCATGCTTTGTTTGCACAAACACTTTGGAGCCCATAAACCTGTACAATTGACAGAGCAAACTGTGTTATCAGGCAAGGTGCTGTAGCTTTGTCATTGACTTCAGTGGGTGAGAGACCCACTTGGCCAACTCTGCTCTTTTCTCAATAGAGCACACTGCACTCTGTGAATTCTTGGTAAATAACAGCATAAAATATTAACTTTGAAAAGAAAGCAAAAGCCCTTCTACAGAACAAACAAGTATAATGAAATGAGCTTTCCTGGAATCTGAAAATCCTTGTCTGACCTTGAGCAAGGTAATTGCATGACTAAGAAAAAAAAGTTAACAAATCTACCCTACTGCAGCTGAGAAATCAGGCAGAGCAGGCTTGTTTTTGTCATAATGAGCCAAGGTCAACTGTAAATAGCTAACAACAATAATCTAAGACCCTCAGCTCTAGGAATGCTGCTGTAGCCGCAGGTCAGTGTATGCCTTAAGTTCTTTACACACCCCTCCGGTTCTGGACACAACAGGCAATAACCAGTGGTGGGAGATGAACTTCACAGAGCAATGCTGAGTTTAATGACTTTGAGTGTAGCAGTCACTTTATATTCACAAAAACCTAGAAAGCTACTAATTTGCTAGGAAATGAGTATACTGAAACAATAAGGGACCTCTAGTCCAAGCAAAACCACTTGGGAAGTGGGTGGAACAGTTCACAATATGTAACAGAGAGGTCTTCATTGGACTCTGATGACAAAATAAAAGAGATTTTTGGGTTGAGGCCTGAAGAGCAGGCTTGGATAAGCAAGGGAAAAAATACCTCCTCTTATGGTTTCTTCTTTTCTGCCCAAGGAATGAAACTATATTCTTAATAAGTGAAAAGGAAAGCATCAAATTACTGGTAGATTTTCCAAGACTGCAAATATTAAATAATGCTACTAGACTTGAAAATCTAGTAAAGAAAATGAAATCTCTTGCTTTTGCTTTATACTGGTGACAATCCCTGCAGAAGGCTCTGATGTAGGTAGGTGCAGCCCTGAATGGGCTGGGCTCTGCTGGTGGAATGGCTGTGGCCATGGTAGGTCTTGTTCAAGGAGTGAAGGTACTTTCTAGAAGGGACTAATTTCTACAAACTCACTGCTGTCTACCTGAGAAACTTGACAAACATTGGTTTGGCAGAATAAGTACTAATCACAAAAAAAGCACACTTATTTCAGAGTAACGGTATCCATGGGGAAGTGGTTTCTGAATAATTGATTCTACGGTAGCCATTCTGATTATTTTTGTCTTTGTCAACGAGCCATTAGATGTGGGAATTGAGCTGACCTGATTCTCTCATTCTTGTAAGAAATAAAAGTGAACAGTCACAGACATATTAGAACATGGAGATGTACTTAGAAAGAAATAGCTATATAAACAACAATTAAATATTTTGTGTTTTTCTAATAGAGTCCTCTTTCTTCTCTGCATCGGTCAACAGCTTACATGGCTGACAACAAACACTGTGCATTCATACCCTATACAAAGAGAAACCAAGTAAAGGGAAAGCAATTTTCCATTTTCCAGTCAGACTCAATTTTCATCTTTTCTTTGCTGTTTACTTGTCAGCAAAGTGACTATCTTATAAACTCTTCCAGGTTCTAACGGAGCTATTTTGGTTGGAATTACTTGCACCTGATTTCATTTGCTTCTCCAGGCTACAAAAGGGTGTGTTTCCCATTAATGGAGGAGGGGTGTGAAGCTTCAGAAGTGTAGCTGAACAACTCATGGTGAGAATGGTATTTGTCTTACCAGCACCATGAACGTATGAGGGGATGGATACACCAGGAACAGCTTACAGCCTTGGGAGCAAAGGCTACAATGTCATTAGAAGAAGAAATTGTTAACCAAAATATAAATGTTGATCAAAAGTAGCAGTCTTCTAGGTTACAGATTATCATTGTGTCTTCTCTCTCAATGTGTATTTCTTTTTTGGCATTTTTAAAATCTCTTCATTGACGAGGTGACAATTTATTTTCATCAATCTGTCTTCTCAGCCATGCAGAATGAAATAGAAGAATGATGCTAGGCTCAGAGAAGATGCTCCCTGGGCAGGAGAGGCAGCAGTACCAGCTCCTCTCTACAGACTCTTCACACCACATATTTGGCTCAGGCCACTGTGCATATGCATTTATGATTTATTAAGTAGAATTGCCTGAATAATCCAACTTCTAGCTTTTTTCTCAACAATTACACAAAATTTAGAAAAGAAATTAACTTGGACAGAACTGAAAAATGTTTTTCCACTTTTGTGATGAAGTAAAAGAATAGAACACTTATTTTGGGGCAGCTAAAACAAAATCTTTGTTCCAATTTAAATTCATTTAGGACTTCTGTTTTAACATAGACAATTTAAAAGAAAAAAAAAAAAGAAACTCCAAACCTAAACCTCAAGAGAAACTACTGTAATTCAGCATGATACTCATTAGAATGAAACAGGTAAAACAGGTACAGACTCAGAAGTTACATATGGAGGCAGTTTATGATAATGCCAATCATATTCACAAGTGTATGTGAGGATAACATTTTTATCAAGCCAGTCCTATCTGAAATGAGATTTTTAATCCAAGGGAATAACCCAGAAGAACAATTATATCTTGTTTACAAATGTTAACATCAAACTCATTCACTTGAAAAAGCTACAAATACATTAGTCAATTCTCAACCAATGGCAACAAAAAAAGGGACTTTCCGTATCAGGAACCAATTATTAAAGAAACCTCACCATGTTAAGCAAACAGTAGAGCTTCTTTTATACCTCAGGAGACAAGATTCAGGAGTGCGAACAAACCACTGCAAACAGCAAAAACTGTAATTCATATGGCAGAGGTGCCTGGACACTGGCATTTTTACTGTCAAGTACCACCAAGAGCATCGCAGCACAGGTGAAGACTAAAATGTATTACAGAGTGTAAATGATTTTGGTTTGCTATTAGCACTTTCAAATTAATTTTATATAGAAGACAGCTAGGCACCTTCACGGTGCACTACAGATTATACAATAAAGTGATCCACACTTTGATGAGTCTGAGATTATGGTTTCATATCTTACAGGTATATATATTTATTGTTAATGGAGTCATACAATGTTTGCAGCAGACAAAATGTATTTTCTTGCTTATACATTTCTGTATACATGTATTTCTTATTTAATATGTTGGAATGAATGCCACAAGTGTGATGAAATTACCTCCTCAGCTCTGTTGCTATGATGGTCATGGAAGGCTCAGTTTGTGGTAGGTACAGGACATTCTCTAATGTACACATTATGCAGCAATCTCTCTTGTATACCTTCAGCAACTTGACAACGGACCTATGGACCTGTCTCTCCAGGGGTTAATTTTCCAGCAATATACTGCTTTACTTACCATGTTTGGGCAAATGCTGTACAGTGATTGTATTTTGTATACTTTGTATTTGAGCTTTCCGTACGTTGCATAATAGCTATATTAAAACCTCCATAAAGTAACAGTTGGGAAAGAAGAAGGTATTTTGTCAGCTACAAGCTAATAGTGAGGACACAGAACAAGTCACATAGTTTGGGCCTGATGTAGGCTATCTACCTTTCAAATCCTCCAGTCTTCTCATCTAACCTTGAATGACTTGCAATTCATGGCTGCAAATACGGGACTATCGGAATAACTCATGTTGCTGAAAATGGATCCATGTTGACAATTAGTACAAACTGTTTGGGTAGTAGAACACCTAAGGACATTAAAAAGGCACAGGTGGGGTCTCTGGTAAAGGAAGCAAAGAACAAAGCAGCTCTAAGTTTGGCAGCGCTGGCTTCCACTGCTCACCAGCGCAGCATGCAATAACTTTCACAGCAGCTTCTTTCCTATTAAACCACTGAGATGCTTTATTAACTGGTTATGAAAATGATGAATTCAATCAGATTCTACTTCCCATCTTACTGGCTTAGTTATTTTAATAAATCATCCACTGTCAGGTTCTGACAAGCAAAACATAGTTTGTAGTAATACTTAAAACTGCTATTCTTCTGCTTTAAAGTTCACTAAAAGAGCACGGTTGTGACCCCTTCAAGCTTTTGTCACACAAGGAAAAGATACTACTAATGTTAACTACAATAGGTTAGAAGTTTTAAGGTTAATGCCAAGCCCAAAATACTGCAAGTGATGTATATGCTTATATGACACATGCATATACATGTATGCAGGCATACTCACACTAATAAATGTACTTGATCAGTTATATGAAAATCAAATCAATCTCTATTATTCTTGGTATAAGTAATACCAATGACCTTCATTTTCACTGCTGCACAGCAACCCAAAAGTGTGTGTGTGTAACTGCTCTCCAACTCCTTCTGTACTGATCTCAGTGAGCAACAAGCCAGTGATGGAGCTGTAGAAACTACGTCCAGATTTTAGCCGAAAGCAAAATACAGGTTTCAAGTTTCTCCCTGCAGTAAGCAGATTCTGTTCTCTGAACTCCCTGTGCAGCACAACCTAGCAAACTCAACACAGCACATGAATGATTTTTGCTTTTCAGTGCACTTGTACGGTCAATTGTCACCTTACCTTTGCTTGTCTTCAAATAAGCATCAAACAGTGCCTGTGCCAGCTTGGTTCAGCACGGGCTCAGTTAAGCCCAATGACTGGTGCCAGGATCTAAGCAAATTGAACCTAGTAACTTCAGAAGAGACTAAGCAGCAGCAACCATATTGAGTCTCTAATACTTACTCACATGCATTAATCCAAGCTGTTTCTCAGATTTTAGCTGTAATACATAGCATGCAGCAGACAGTGAGGCTGTAAACTGGGAACACTGGGGTTTGTATAAGGACCTTGGAAACCTGTCAGTGTGCCTGTGAAAAGGCTGCAGAGTGCTTTATCCAGTGAGTACTGGTGGTGATTGGCCTTCCATGCACAGGGGAACGAAAATCTATCAGGGTAGGATTTTCAGAAACTGTAAGTATCCTCAGGGAGCCCTCGCTGCTCAGCAACAATGAATACCATTCCCATCAGTATTATTTATATTGTGTAATAATAGCATATTACTTATATATGGACTCAATATCTCTGTGATGGATAGGTTATTAAAATGCCAATGGATGGGTCAGAAATGCATCAATATTTTAGCAGCAATGGTTATCAACCCAAGGCTATGCTGAGTCACATATTTTATCATGCTTGGAAAAGCTTGGAGAAAGCTACAATAACTGTCTGAAATGACTGAAGGGATATTTGGTAGCAAATTCAAAGCCGGTAGTGAATAGTAGTTTCTTTAAAAACAAATAGTCAAGATTGAGTCATGAAAGAAAAAGAAAACGATGAAAAGAGATTCAGGCAAATTCAAAAGAGATATGTATCAAAGAAATTAATGGGAGTGACAGGCTGCAAGTTTCAGCTCAAGATAAAGGCCTACATGTGCAGCAGTAATGTAAATATATATCAAGGGAATTGCTTAACTTTGCCTTGGTGGGGCAGAGGGGTGACCTGTAGCTGGTGCCAAGTGTCCTCGGCCTGGGACACACTGGTTCTGCACTGTGCAGAACTCAGCAGAGCTTTCAAGCAATCTCCTGGATCTACTGGGTCTACTCTCCTGGAGCTTCCAGATGAGTCTAAAGCAATGGTAGGACAAGAGAAAATGATCTGCTCAGATGAGCTGAATGGTCATCTTATAAACTGAAAATTAGATCATGTCAGCCATGACAGTGAAAGAAGAATAAGAGATAGGGAATAATATGATGGTGTGGGATGTGAGGGAAAGGCCTCACTGCAAAGGACATCTGCTTGACTTCTTGGCATTATTTAATGGACATAGCACTGCTAACAGACTGCAGATGAACTCCACAAGAGCAAGTGCAAACCATGCTGCTGTGCATCTGTTATAATGCTGAGACCTTTTCAATGATATTTGTAGTGATATTTGAACAGGTAAACATGCCCTTAAGCCTGCAAGAAGGAAAAAGCCAACACAGAGTTATGAGATGGAATGGGAAAAACAATGATGGTACAGAGTACAGTACAGTGGATACTAGTGAGGCTCTAAGAGAAACAGTACTCTCCCTGCTCTGGAAAATGTTTATGCACGTGCTTAACCTTATCACCATGGGTAACTGCACTGATGGAGAATTTGGTGCTTCAGCTGATGTAGAACCCAGATGCCTGTGAATATGTTACACCAGTCCTTAAAAAATGAATCCAGGACTTCCTCCTACCCAAAGCTTTTGTGCTGTTATTACAGACCAAACAATAACCTCATGCCAAATAAATGACATTATTCAACCCCCACAGTTGTAACTAATAAAATGCTTCATTTTCTAATTTTTTTTTTGTGCAGTGTATTTGAATGTATTTTTATATATTAAAAATTACAGTTTTTTCAGTCTCTGAAAGTACTATACAAAAAATCAACTGGAAACTACACAAAATTATCACTCTGCCTAACTCCTGAAGTTCAGCTTTACTACAGCTTTGTTCTTTGGTTGCAACTTCCTCCTAACAAACTTGAAGCACAAAACACCTTCCAAGGACTGAGAAATAAATGTTTGATTTAAACACAACTGGAATGAATAAGACCTTTGTGAGATGAGAATACCATAATTTAAAACACACAATGACACTAAATTAGGTCTACAGCGTGATCTCTTAGGCTATGTGTCACTGACTGTGATCACATCATAACGGCTTAGGAAGTTACTACCTGTCAGCTGAGTTTCTGTAACACAACTGAGTGTGTGTTCTTAACTCACCACAGCTGCAGGTGAAAATGTTAATAGGTTCCATCTTTATGAACCTAATCCAGTTACACAGCTTGATGGATGGTAACTCATTATGCCACCATAATAGTCTCATAGTCTAAGGCACAACCTCCCAGCAAACAGGATCTAACAGGTAATGTCTCCTTCCTAATTTCTGTTTTCACTGTTGTGTATGTATATAAACCCTGAGACATCAGGAATCAGCTTCTGATTTTTTACTAATCTAACACTGGTACAACTTCAATGACTTTGGGGAGTTTTTCTAACTTAAGCTTATGCCAAATCAGGTCCTATGAACTTCATATATAAAAAGAAATGTCTTTGAATATGTGGATATAATTTTCTTATAGAAAATTGATTGTAAAGGAAACTTAATTACATTTAGCCCATCTGTAGTAGTCAGATTAATTAAATATTTCTCTCTGCACTTATCTCTAATTGTAATGTCAACAGAGCTGTCCTAGTACATGTTATGTTGCCATTAAAAAGGAAAAAGAAAATTACTTTTAAAACCTGCAGTGAAATGATGTTAAATGTCTGCCTTAAACTGACAAATTCAAGGAGATTTAGAGTTAACACTGACAACTCTTTCAATAACTCACCATTACTGCAAAACAAAAAGCACCCAAAATCACAACACAGGGCAGTTTATACTGAGCCAGTTCATGGAGTGTATCAGAAAATGCTTTACATTACAGGATAAAGCGGGTTTTTGTGGACAGATTTAAGAGTGTAGGTGAGCGAGTCAGTGGCTCAGACAGCTGGAGGGAGCCCCACACAGATGGGAAAGCATCTGTGGGGCAGTGATGCCAGCTGTGGGACCTTGTGTGAGAGGGATGCACACCAGTGCAGAAAAGCAGGGAGTGGGCAGAGGGGTGGTTGTTAGATGGCTTATAAATAAGGTGGAAAAGGAAGATGAGAGAAGAATAAGGTGATTTTGAATGGGGTACAGAAACGATGAAGCCTTTGCCAAAGGGACAGCATGGTCTTAGAGCCCACAGGATGCAAAATCAGGTCTCAAAATATATCTGTAAATGAGGAATCATCACTGACTCAGAATGTTTCTACTGAGGTGACCTCAGTTCTTGGCCCTAAATCAATCTTAATTTATCAATGACCTAGATGAAAACAAGACAATTACTATATGAAGGTATACTACACTACAGTGGGGTATAAGATCTCTCCCAAGATATTGCGATGGTTTTTAAGTGTGACACAATAAGATAATATATGTATTTCAATATATCTCAGTGTACAACCTAAGGAAAAAAAAAAAATAACTGCGCTTGGGACAGATGCATTCACATTCTGAATGAGAAAGCTGCATAGCCCTGAATATGGGGGCAAGTACACTGTAAAGGATGGTATTAAGGAGAGGAAAACAACAGTCCTGTAAATAAGCATTCCTGAAACAGACAGGAAAAATAATAAACTCCAAGAACAATCAGTGAGGACTGTTGTGGCTTTTCTCCCACTGGTAAGCTTGAAATACAGTCTGGATGTTTTTCCTGACAAAAAATGCACTATCTCATGTAGAATGAAGTCCTGGAAAGAAGGCAGAGCCTAACTTAGAAGAGAACTATGTTTTTTACAGCAAACCTACAAATTACTTCTGCATACTTTTTACACTAGCTTACTCTATAATCGTTCAAATGCAGGCCCAGATAATTGCAAGAACTGTGCTGCGTCTCATGTTTAGAATGAGATTAATGTTAAAAAAAGCATCTCTAAGTGCATACTTTATGCATGCAAATGTATTCATTTAATATTAACATAAGACTGAACTCTGGATGCATTCTGACAGGCAGAGAGGTTTTTTTTTTTTTTTTCATTTGGGTATCCACTGTCTTTTCTGAAGAAGAAAACAGTTATGAGGTAGAAAAGAAAAGAGAAGAAATTACCATTTTTTTTATTCGAAAGATTAAAAATCAAGTGCTGGGATGATGGATATGGCTCATTTCTGCCTTCATCACAGTATGGCTGAGGCTGGAAGGAACCACCAGAGGTCATCTGGTCCAACGGCCCTAGGCCACATTGCTCAGGATTGTATGTCCATGTGGCTCCTGAATATCCCCAGGGAAGACAACTCCATAGCCTCTCTGGGCAACCTATTCCACTGCACAACCACCCTCACAGTTAAGAAGTTCTTCTGCATGTTCAGGTGGAACTTCCTGTGGTTTAGTTTATACCCATTGCCTTGAATAACATCTAGCACAAGGGTCTGTTCCCCCACTGCGCTGCTTCACATGAAGTCAGTGGAAAAACTGTCTTGAGCAGACAAACACTGACATTTAGTTATAAAAAGGAAGACACACACCAAAACTAGAGATTCAAATGACAGTCAAAGATGTGACAGATAGACATGAATTATGTATCATACCTCCATCATTGTCCAGGTTATCTCCACACACCATTTCCATGACAACGTTACATCCTGAGCCACTCCAGCCCACTTGACAAACGCAGTGCCATCCATTCTGATCAAGAGTGCACCTCCCGTTTCCATAACAGAGACCTGGGCAGCCATCTAGAACAGAAAATGTAAAAAAGAAGCCTTCATGGAGTAGTTTTCTTCTTGTACAGTTTCAATTGTTCTTTAACATTCTTTCACATAGTATTATACTTGCTGACTTCAAATGATCACAGTTCCCTTGCAACCTATTTGTATTTTTGGTCAAATATGGACCATTCTGGTCCCTCCCTTTGCTTGCCCAGAAACCATTTCTCAGTGATGAACAAGGATTTTGCAGTATGTAATACTTTATATGTAGGAAAAAAAGTGAGCAAACATATAAGAAAATATTTAAGTCTGCAGTGTGCATTTCTTTCTTAACGAAAAATAAGTTGTAGATCACAAAGGAAGATACATATATAATAAATGCTTATATCAAAGTTATACATGGAAAACATTATCTGAATGACAAAATGGCACGCAGACAGAATCCTACACATTGCAGGGAGTGGAGGTGACCTTTTTATTCTGTTCATAAATACTCAGCTGACTGAGAAAGAGCCAATTTCATTTATGCTACAGTACAACTCTTTCCACAGAAGGCAAATGAGGGAGCGTTTCCTCCCAATGTCCACTTCCACTTCATTTACATTATAGCCGATTCAAACATGACAAACACTTGCCCTTTAGTGGCTCCGATTCTAGATCAAAACTGGAACAATGACTGTAGCATCCCCTGGATTATATACTTGTAAACTCTGAATCAATAGTAATTTGGACAGTCTCAGCTAGATCGCTTGCCTGTAAGAGCGAGAGAGGAATTGTCTCTTGGATGTGTACACTCATGTCCATCTGCTTGCATAGTTTAGTGCCAGCTCAGACATTTGTCATATCATCACCATGTCACACACGGAGCCAAAGGACGATGGAGAAAGCTCAGCAATAAACTTTACAGCGCAACTGGCATCCCTTCTTAAGAGGGCTCCTTCCTTTTTGCCTACATGGACATACAGAAACTGAAAGCCCTTCTGTACTTGATAGTGAATATAAACACTTAGGTGTTACTGAATTTTTTTTTAGGAAATAAAAAAGAGGACTAAGTTTTACATTGTGTTTGGCATCCCCAAGATGCTCCCAAAGGACTTTGAAAGAGCCAACCAGAGAGTCTGGTCTGTCAGGCTGTGATTTACAGTCCAACACACAACACACTTCCAGGCAACCTTACACTAGACACATCATCTCTCTACTTCTCACCCTTGGCAGGTAATCACATCTGAGAACAGGATTGGAGAGCCTGACCCTCTTGCTTGGAAGGGCTGGAGATGGGTGACACTCACACTGAAATTCTGTAAGTTGCTGTTTTAAAATAGCATGAGGTTGGCAACCACCAGATACATCATAAAAGCCAATTATTTGCCTCTTTTGGGGAGCTGGGAGAAAGGGCAGGATGTGACAGCTGTGCTGGGAAACAGAAATGTTCTTCCACTTCAGTCCATTGTCCTGCTGAGTTAATTTATTTCTTGTATATGACTGTATTTTGCTGCTGTGTGTGGTTATCCTCTAAGACTATAATTGTAATCAAATAAATTCTTACATGATTCTATTATTGTCTAATTCTGAAGAAATAAAGTAATAAATGCAAAATAAACACCCTGGTCTTTCTGCAACAGTGGTTACTTTAATACTTCAGCTAGCGGAATTTTTTCAGAGGGCAGTGTGCACATTTGCTCTGCAGAGCATGGCCGGGGCTGCAGGACTGCTGTCAGACTCAGTGACGGTACTTGCACTGCCATGAATAAACAGGACCTGTGGCAAGGCATGAAAGCCAAATGAGCAGCACCAAACAGAAACCAGCATCAGATTTAACTCTTGTATCAAATGATTTGAAGAGAACTGTATCACATATCTAACACAGAGAGGTTTTTAAAAAAACCTCCTTCTCTGTCAAAAGAAACTTAGTTCAAGCACAAGTGACAAAAACCAAACCAAAGTTTTTGTTCTCATGTAAGACAGGATCAACACAAAGTTTTCTGAGCAAGTCCTCAGCTGTCATTACTCTGGAATGGCAAGCAAGAGCAAAAACCTGATTTGCCCAACAGAGCACAACAAATGACCGCATAAAACATGCTTACATTGCTTTAACTTTGCAAATGAGTAGAGCACATTATTTGTTAAAAACTGAATTTTCTTCTGTAAATCCTCTCTGTGTGTATATATATATCTATGTATCTCCATAAACAAACATTTTACCCATTCTGGCAACCTTGCAGTACAGAAGCTCAGGCATAACAGGTAACAAAACCCACTTCATTCACAATACTTTTGTATCTTCTCATTATTGTTTCGTAAAGCTGATATGAAAAACTTACCTAGGTCAGCATCTAAGTAGTGAGCTTAAAAAAGAAAAGAACAAAACTGAGAGGGATTGAACTTCTTTACCCAAATACGGACACCATTTGATTATGGCTTGCCACCTGCTAGTTAGCTATAACGTGTCACCCTCTTACTGTAATCAGATCTATTTCTGCTACTGTGATCAAAACACTGTGGATGTGATTGTTCCTCATCTGATGACAAGCATGCAGAGGACAGCTTGGGCCATGCCTGGCAGTGAAGAGCAGCTTTGCTTATCCTTTTAATTATTTTGGTCCTTTTCTGGATTTGCTCTACAAAATCCTTAGAAAATTAGACTGTTCCTCCTTCACAAACCTAATTCTTGATATAGTAAATCTGATTTAGTAAATTCTAGAGACAGTGAATGAATGAAGCAGGAAGCAAGCATGAGAGCTTATGCTGCTTATCTCTGAAAATTAAATACCCTGCTATTATAAACAATTAAAACATTTATGAAAAATGTTGCTTTGGGATATTTTAGGGAGAAACACTATTAGACGGTACAAAAAACTGTTGCATTCCATTAAAAATATAACTATTACAATTGTATAGTAATGACTACTAAAAAGACCTGCAAGCCTTACCTTATTAGGAATATTGTTAGAAGCCAACTATAGGAAAACCACCTCTAGTAATAAGTAAAATATGTAAATCCTCAGACATGAAAGCAAGAGATTCAATGCAAGAATTACTTAAGCTGAATAACAGCTTCATCCCCTCACACCTTTTATTTGTTAAACATTTTTTCCTTCCTGACTTAAAGTTCATATATGAATATGAGCCAAAGACAGGTCTGGACCAAGATATTTTAATTCTGTGTGTTTTTTAAACAATAATTTATCACTATTATTTCCTCTAAAGAGAAAGCTGCATTGAGCTGCTATTCTATGGGACAAGCAGGGCGCACTATCATTGCCAAGGCACTTTTTTACATATGGGCTGACTACGGGTCTTTGGTTTCCCAAATGTCTTCAATCGGACAGATGGTTATGGCAGATCTTTGGATAAATGGTTAAGGTTTATGCATTTTATTTCTCAAGGTACAAAATCCCCTTACCAATGGTGCAGTGGTCCCCTTCCCATCCAGGGCTGCATTCGCACTTCCCATCCTTGCACTGGCCGTGTTCTGCACAATGAGAGTGGCAGGTACGTTCTTCACAGGTTGGTCCAACCCAGCCCTCTTCACATTGGCATATCCCTCTTGAACAGACACCGTGAGTGCCACAGTCCAGGGTACATAGCTCTGCACAGGATCACAGGAAGACATTACGTGAAACAGCAGTTTCATACTGCAAATAGACTGCACCAGTATAAATTTAATCATTTCTATGCTAATATTACTCATCAGTGGAACAAATATAGGATTTCATCAGCTAGTACAGACCTTACACAATCTCTCTACTGGCTTATTTAGCAGTTATTTGCAAGATCATTTATTTGCTTAGAGTGGGGGCTGCAAATGATGGCCTTGTATATGGTAAGGCAGTGGGTCTGAAGCAGACAAACAATGACATGAAAAAGTACAAAACTTTTCACTGACTGCAGCTGAGGCCTTTAATCACCAACATGCCAAGTCTGTTCCTAGGTCCCACCAGCTCAGTTCTGAAATCTACTATAAACTCAAATATTGCAAGTGTGCTGAAATAAAGGATGAAGTGGAACATTAAATACATAAAGAAAACAATTTTGAAGTATTCAGGTGTTTGTAGCAATGACAAAATAGCCTTCACTTAACAGTAAGAAGAGCCACCAGAAAGGAAACAGTGAGAAAGCAGAAGAGCAGCACCCATTCTGATGGCAATATGCAATACTCCATGGCTTAGAGGCCACGTAGATCCACCTAGTTCTAAAATGGCCTTCAAACATCAAAACCTTTTTTCCATCCTGACTTTCATGAGTCAATAGCTAAGAAAAGAGAAGAGCTGCTTTGGGAAGACAGGAGTACCTCCTTCATGGCACTCCGAAGAATTTCTCTACCTGGGCATTGCGGAACATCACTTATCGTAAAGTGGAATGAAAATCCTGAATTATATCAATACATCACAATATGCCAATTGCAATCTACTTCCGCTTAGACTAAAGTTGTTCAGTGAAAAGAATGGTTTCATTATAAAAAGGTTCCATGTAGCTTGAATTTATTTAGAATAATTAGTGTCAAGAGACAGAATTTGCTTGTTATTCTGCAATTAACCTGCCACAGAAATGTTTCCTCCTTCTTCCTCTCGGAAAGCAGCTGATAGCACTATAAGTGTAAGCCAAATAATCGTGTCTGCTCTGATTTCAAATGTCAGTGTTACATATTTAGTTGTGGCAAGATTTTTCCCTTGACAGATTTTAAACAATGATCATTTATATCCTGGAAGTATTGTATATAAACATTCGTCAAAGCATTTGTAGTGACAAATGCTGTCACTGTATAGACCAAGAAAAGTTTCTGAAGTTTAAATTGAAATCTTATCAATTCCAATCATTTTACCACAAAGGAAAAAGCAGCACAGAAACAGACATCGCAGATGTGCTGGGCTCTGTCTCGAGTTAAGAGTCTTGCCCTTATTTTTGTTAACAGCCAGGGTGATGGCAGAGTGCAATTGAAATAATCAGTGGGTGACAAACTGGAAGAGCATGGTCAAACTCAAAATTACCTTCAGAACCAGAAGGCACAGCAAAGAACGCAATATAAAATTCCATAAAGTACTGTCCTGAGGAAGTCAAAAAAAGCTATATAAATATAATTTTACTACTCAGGCTGTGGCTTGTTTTATACTGGAGTACAAGCTAAACACAATGCATATTCCTGCAAGAGAGTCTATAAGACAAGGAAAGAGAGTGTTCTGCTGTATACAAATGAAAACCTGTGCTGAGCCTAGGGCATTATCCCTTAAGACAGACTTGACTGCTGCCTACTAATCATGTATTAATCTAATGCTTCATGCCTTGGACTGCCTGCCTGTGGGTACTGGGAAGGATTTCTACCCCCTTACTGCATACTTTGGCTTGGCTTTTTTGTTTTATTACTTGATTGTTCCTCAGAAACCTGGGACACTCCCCAGAGGACTACATGGGGGCACTTGCTTTGTTATTTCATTGGTACTAAAGTGGCCCAAAAACTTGTTCCTATGATCAGGAAGCAAATCCCACCAGATCTGGGACCACAGAAGAAACACCCCCAGGTGTGGCTGGCAGAGGACCAATGGTATTATTTTAAACCATCTTTATAGCTTGGCTCATGGACTAACTCCTGAGAATTAAATCTAACAAATTGCCCACTACTTCAAGGATTTAGGCTGCTAGAAGGACGTCTTTGAACTCTCCTGATCTCCCTCCAGTTCATTATCATTACTGCTTTTGGTATTTTAATGTAAGCGGCAAAGATTGTTAAAGGGATTTTAAGAAATATTCTGCAGTTTACACTATGCTGGAGTAAATGGAGCAGATGTTTTTTTGACTCCTCTGAACTGAGTGTCTGCTACATAGGTTTTTTTGCAGTTGTGGGACTGGCATAGTTCAACTGATGCCAGAACTTCAGGGAATATTATGAGCATCAGTATGCAGAAGTGCCAATGTAGGCTGGTATGACTGAAGCGGGGAAACAGCAATGCACAGAGCTTCCGATAGTATCAGCAGCTCCTACCACTTCTCCATCTGTAAATCAATTAAAGAAGCAGCTGTGAAAAATCTCGAACACATTCCCACACGTGGTATGCATGCCTGCCTCACCTCTGCCAGCAGAGTCTGATCACAACAAACTCATCTTCCAAACAAGCAAAAGAAACAGCACAGAGCCCAAGGCAATGTAGGCACATCCCTTCCCATAGGGATATGGATCTTGCACATGCTCCTATTTAAAACCCCAACATTAAACAGATCTTGAAATGTTTGAAAGTATTCCATTGTTTTCCCCATGTTTCACACAAGGAATAATATGTTCAAATGCTATTTAAGCTCCTAAATTCAGATTAATGAAACGGAAATACAAGATTTCCTATCATAAAAAAATTATCCTAAACCAGCAGTATACAATCTTCTCACAAGGCTCCTTCTTTAAAATTCTATATTCCACATAAGATCATATATAGCCAAACAATTTTTCCTTCATTTTTGTCTACTGAAATACAGTGGCTTCCTCTACCCCAACCACATTGTCTTGGAAAGACAACACAGCAGGACAAGCTCTGGATCATAAACTGGCTCGATGTGGTAGGAAACATTAGGTTAGTTATCCTGCACCCAGTTATTCAGTTTTCACACCTAGTTTCTGCCAGCAAGTCAGGGCTCAGTAAATAGATACTAGTAACTGAGTAAAAAGCATCACACAAAAACTGTGCGTCAAACCTGTTCCAGCAAAGGAATGCTGAGTGATCTTCCCTGGCTTTTGCCTTTCCTTCTAGTAATGCATTTTTATCCTCACATATTTAAACTCTATCTTCTTTGAACCAAATCAAACCAAATTCTGTAAGCAACTAAGAAACCTATTTTCTTAGTTTGGACCAGACATTTTCCTCAGTCACGCTAGGTGACCTGTTCCTCAGTACTTTAGGGTCACTGAGACCAGTCTTGAAATTTATATTTGTTTGGGAGATTTACTGTGAGGCTTCAGAAATGCCATTTACCATGATAATGTATTCTTCTGCCATGCAAATCCAAGATTCTCCCCAGACTTCTCACACAGAGCAAGGGAAATCATGCCTAACATGATTCTATTAATGCTGTGGTAGAACCTGCAGCTTTAATCCACAGCTAATTCAAACAAATAAAATTCAAAAAAGCATTATCAGTGCAGGTTGTCCTCTTTTTAAACAGAAAACAATTTCTTAGTTCCTCCTGTAGATAAACAAATACAGAAGTAGCACCACAGCAGGGAGCCACATTAACATTGTATTGAGAGGCTGGGTTTTCATGGCAGACTAGATGAGATACTCGAGTGAACAGATAGTGACTGAATGCAGTGGGAAACAATACAATCACTTGAAACACGTAAAGAGTTTCAAACAAAGTTGATGTGGCAGAAATTCAGACAGCACTGAAGTCAGACGCCAAGCCAAATACCACGCAACTGTGCTCAATGCAGCATTTGCCTCCTTCCATAGGTGATGACCCTACATGACTCAGAAGCTCCCCAAAGTGCACACACAACAGGACAGCGCAATGCAGCAAGGGCTTTGAGCTTTGGAGCAGTTGATACATCTAAAGACTTCTGTTCTTTCTGACTGAAACAGATATATTACATTCCCCCTCCTCTCATTCCACCTCCTGGCTCTCTGGTCCCTGCCTGGAGCTTATCACCTGAAACTGGTGAGCTGATTTAGATAATGAAAATGGCAGATGATTATTCACTTTATTTTTCTGGGTTAATACCTGACAACTTGCTGAGCTAAATCAGCCCACCGAGGGATCAAAGCAGGAATGCAGGCAGGGCAAGGGAGGAGAGGCAGATCACAGCCTGGATGGGAACTGTCCTGCTAAGGAGATACAAGCTGTGCTGGTGTCTGACTGCAAAGGGCAAGAGGAAGGAGGAGGTGACAGGAGGTATGGTTTGGAATAGCTGATGTAGGGTTATTACACCACAAGTGTTTAGCTGTGCTGTTACATTAATTGTCAATCATTCTCACAATGTACAGTGCACCACACACAATTCGTCAACAATGCTGGTGTTTAGGGTTGTAAGCTTACATAAAACCAACCTCTTCTCTCCCACTGCTCTTTGTTTATTGGGATATCCACCTCCCCAACTTGCCTGTCTGAACTCTACGCAGATCTTGTGGAAGAGCATGGTGGGTGGAAGGCTGGTCTACAGTGAAGAGACCAGATCATCACTTTGCCTGTATAGTGTGAATGGTGTGAATTTTCATGGCTCCCACAAAACCAAACAGTCACCCTAATTCACAGCAATTCATGGCTCTGTTTCAGTTTTTGTATCTGTGCCCTTTGCAATCAAAACAAGGTTCTTCAAGTGTAGGGCTGCTAAGTTACTTTCCTTATATGAAAAAAGCTCAGCAGTGCAGACCTGCTGCGAGGAAAGTGCTGGCACATTGCTGCGAGCTGGCCTCAACCAACCCCTGCAGTTTCTTAAAGACTTCAATGAAACACAGTCTTTATCAAATCTAAAATTCAGAGTCCAAAGACTTAAACCAATTAATAAGTAAGAGACTTAAAAAATGTTCAACTCAGTCTAGAATTTTCACTGACATGTCCTTAATTCTGAATGCCCATTAATTTTCTTGGAAGAAGGAAATGTGAGCTGTGAACCATTATTTGTACATATTCTTGAGAAGGAGACCAATATGGTGAACATTTCTGAGCTAATCTAAAAAGCATTAAAAATTCACTCCACAGTCTTCATTTTAATTACCTAAGTCAACAATGAGCTCTGTCAAATATGTTTTATAATAAGTTTCTACTTATGCGATATGAAAGGGGAAATCAAAGCTAAATATTTTATAATTTGGAATGATAAGGGAAGATTTGAATGTTAATTCAACATGTTTCAGAAATAACTATTAGAAAATCAGGCAAAGCCCAAAAAACTGTATGTAAATACAAGTGGTCAAATACTGCCTAGAAAACACTCAGTTAATTTTTCTTCACACTGAGTGGTGAGTCTTGTTCTGCAGTCTAAACCTTAAGTATCATACTAATAATTTTGCTATCCATTTTTTAATAACTGGTTTTCCATAAAGATTAGAAATTAGTCTATCTCGACTTTCATCCAATAAGGTTAACTGCTGGAGGCAGCAAAGAATCACCTATCTAGGACTAATAAAGAAAGTTTTTTTTCCATTTAAATATACATTGCATTTAATAAACTTACATGATAATTTTAACAATGTTCCTGAGCTTTTTAAATTACCTTCCCGCTGTGTCCTGGAGACAACTATGTTCTAGCTTTCATTTTCAGAAACTGACTTTATTAATCTAATCTTTTACACCAGGAAAAAAAGTTCAAAAAGTTTAAAGTTTTAAGAGTTTTAAAAGCACTTGAGCTATGTCTTTTTTTTTTTCCCCAGTAAAACCTAATTGAAAGTTGTCCCCCCCTGGAGAATGTTACCTGAGAGAACGCACTGTAGAGGTTTAACGTCAATACCAAAATTTTACTTACCTGTAGGAGAAGAGATTTTATTTTTATGGTACAACTAATATTTTTAATGCCTACTTTAAATAAACTCCTTTGGTCACTCCGGATGTTACGGCTGCATCCAATCTAGGCTTCTCCAACAGCATCACTGCTTACGCATACAACTTTTTACATTCTTGGACAACCACAGCTATTCCAACAAACCATCAAGCTATGGACAGTTTTTCTATAGAGGCAACACAGGACTATTACATGAGCTATGCCAGCATTCAGTGGCACCTGCTCTTCAATCCTGAAATCAAAGGGACTTGGAAGTGTCTACGAAACATTGATTTTGAAGTCTTTCGCTCTAAGCTGTAGGGTTTTGCAAACGTGTTTCCTCTGGTAAACAGAAATCAGATTCCTGTGTGGAAAAGAAAGCAAAGGTTCACTAACAACTGCTGCTACATCTTCTCCCCATCCTTCACAACACCAAGGAACACTTGAAAGGAAAATGTCACAGAACTTTAGGTGAAATTTTATGCAATCAAAAATAAATCAATATGATAGATCATTACCAACCAACTGAAAATCATTTGGCAAAACCAAAAATAACGGCCTCTATTAATAACCTAGCCTTCAAGGCCAGGTTGGACAGAGCCTTGGGTGGCATGGTTTAGTGGGAGGTGTCCCCACTCAAGGCAGGGGGGTCGGAACTAGATGTTCTTAAGGTCCTTTCCAACCCTTAAGGTCCTTTCCAACCCTGACTATTCTATGATTCTATTGCTCTACTCTCAGAATACTAAAATAACAGAGAGTTCTGACATGTATCTTATGTTATCTCATGCAGCTCAGTTTACCCATTTTAATGTAGACAGAAAAAAGAGCTGCAAAAGACTTCACATGATCATCTCCTCTTAATTGTTTCGAATTAAATCATACCTGGCATCCCTTAAAAGCTCCCAACAACAGAAAACCTACAACAGGACCAGGTAATCCATACTGTCACTTGACCACCTTCACAGACAGCTACTTTTTCCATCTAAACTTCTCTTGCTGCAGTACTACTTGTTCTTCTCCCCACACATGGCATGCTTACATCTGACAATGAAATATATTAAGGTCATCTCACAATACCACAACTATTTGTGGGTTTGAGCAGTTTGCACTGTTTGTGTGAATGAATTCACAAGAACACTTTAATGTTAGATACATGAACACTGCAAAAGCATTGCATTGAACTTATTCTCACATATACCTCCAAAACCAATTCCAAAGATTTTGCTCTTGCAGAGTGGGACTTGGTGACCCATCCCAACAAAAGACACAAAGTGTGAGATTCATCTCACCCAACATGAGACATTAGTGTCTGAAATAGTTTTCTATTACAGTCTGTTATCAGACTCAAATGCTTAAATTTATTCAGCTGTTGGCATTTATTCTTCTTGACACTGTCATGAAGCAATAGATTGTATCAAGCATTTAAAGCTATGTGAAGCAGAAGAGGAATGATTCTGGAAAATCAAGAAGAAGACAGGTTCTAGTCCCAATCATATTTGCCCTAATTTCTGGCTCTGAATGATGTTGAAAGGCTCATAAGATATTACAACTATTTACAGTTTACTATGCATTACACAACCACAGGGACATTCCTTAAACTCCTAAAATATAATTCTTCTCTTACAACTTCTTTATACCTCCTGTTACTCAGACTCCTGTTAAGTACCCCTTTTCCTATTGATTACATGACTGATACTGTTTCCTATTTTCTCTTCTATAGATCTATTGGGTTTGCTATGAAATAAGTTAGTGTTTGCAGTAAATAAGATTTTGGGTGGTCTCACAGACAACAAAAAAAAGCACAGCTGAAATCAATCCAGCTGAATAAAGGACAGTTCCTGGCACTCCTCTTCATGTTATCCCAGGAGGTGTCCTACCAGGAGGCAATGGGGCACTTCAAGAGGCTGGGTCTTCTTCAGAACAACAACAGTTGCAAAGGAGTACTACCAAATAGTTCATATTTCCTGAAGGAAAAAAAAAAGGGGCAGTCTAAACTCCATACAGCCCTATTATTTGGGATAATTTAGACAGAATTACCACACAATGATCAATTATTTCTACCAAAGGCAAAACTTCTCCAAAACTCCGTTCTCCAAACACTGTTCATTGTAAACCTTTCTACTGTAAGGCTCATGCAAAAAGCCTTTCTGATGTGTTGTCTCACAACCTTCCTTATCTTCTTACCACAGGCATGTAAAAGAAAACCACTGGAACTAAAATGCCACATCTTCACTGTTTGTTACTCAGAATGTTTCACCATCAATATAGTGATGGTTTTAATTGCTTTCTGGAAATAATCCTACCATTGTCTCATTGAACTCATTTCTGATGCATTAAGCACTATAAAATCCTCTTCTGACTTCTAGTATGAAGGTTGCCATTAATGCTATTGCGTCTCTCAAAGTGTACGAATGTAATTGCACTTTTTAGAAAGCTGTAACACAGCTTGTGATAATGCTACACCTATTTGAAAGTAACTTTTCCAAACTCAATTTTCTGGAAAATTTGTGTAGCAAAATAATCAGTGGACAGAGAGGTCCAAAAGGCAACTAGAGCAGAGGCAGGGGAAATGACAGAGTAATTTTTCCCTTTCCTTAGATTTTTTTATCACACTTTCTTCTTCAGCTTTATTTTTGTTCTGATGAAGAATATTTTCTTCCTGATCCAAATCCAATTTGTATATATAAAAACCCTCACCCTTTATCGATTCTGCTCTGGTTCAAAATGGGATTTTTGCAGCGCAAAAATCTAATCAATACAGCCTGCAGAATCTGGACTGGCAATGGTAAACATACTAACAGAGATTTCATTTCAGGCACCTGAAGCTCTGAAAATGGATACCACTGAAAGGGATTACTCATTCGCCATTGGGTATATCTCTGTTTACCCAGCCCTGCTACTGGTGCAAAGCAGAATACAATTAACCTCTGCTTGCTGCACAGGGGACTTCAACTACAGAACCCACCTCTTTCTCAGAGGTGATAGAGGTTGACAAGTGAGATGAGGCTTTTGTGGGAAACATTTAAAATAAATGAGCAGAAGTAATAATAGTAACGATGATCAGACTGACACAAAGGTGAGGAGAACCTCTTTTATTCTGACCAGTGCATTTTTAAATATTGCTTCCCAAGTAAACATGGAGTTTCCTTGTCAAATTTGGTCCTGTTTTATAATTTGTCTTCACTCTTTGATTTCAAGTTGCATGTGTTGTAAAGCACTGAAATTACAGTAGACACTGGAGATTCATACTCTGACTAACAAGCTCTTAAATCCTTCACAATACACTCAGAACCACAAAAGGAAATGCCATGCAATGTCTACCTTGTTGGATATTTTATTTGATCAGGAGACTACAAAGAAAACAGTCCAGAACAATCTATCATGAGCAGTAATGAGTGATATGAAAGCTATGAAAGCTATTACAGCTATGCCCTTGTATTCACTCATAGAGGGGAAAATGCAGTCCACACTTCCTCAGGCTGAGAAGCCTGCTGTGTAGGAAAAATGGGAAACCTGTTGAGTAAGTGGCAGACCATAAGATTCAGAAAAAGCATGAGGCCTATGATAACTATGAGAAACATGGAGAGCAACCAAACAGCTTTGCAGAGGAAAAGGAAACAGGCAAAGAGATGACTCAGTGGTACATTTATAAGACATTTATGAGCTGTCTCACAGGTACAGCCTGAGCTAATAAAGCATCCAAAGAAAATAAGGTTTTGAGACACTTGTTTTCAGCAAAGTTTTACCAGATTGCCTGAGAGGATCAGGATACATCTTTACATAAGCACCAAACCTTTCATGATACACAGAAGCACTGATGTTAACACTAACTAGGGCTCTGCTTGGAGCGTAACGATTTCCACAATTATTTCATTAGTAAATGTGATTAGTAATATTCAGTAAAGAAGTAATGATTTATCTAAGCACCATTTGCAAAGAGAAGACACCATATTTAATTCCCTGGCTTATAGGATGACCTTTGAACATGGGTCCACCCAAAAACTGCTCACTCAGTTACATGCACTCTACATTTAGATGCACCTGCTGACTTCAGTAATGAAAATGTATTTTACTGTCCATATCTCCTAGGAGCTCAAAATGCTGAAAAGGTGAGCACTGGTACTGCCTCTCATCATATCACAGAAATTCCTATTCAGATTCACCTGTGTAAAAGCAGTGGTAGCCCAAAAGTGGCACAGATGCCACCATTGCCCAAATCAGACATCAAGCTGGCGCACAGAAAGAAAGGGGACAGTGACCTGCAGAATCGACATCAACACACTGGAACTGGATCCTTTTAAAAGGACTGTCATGGGTTCAGCAGCAGCAGTCATTTTTCCCCTTCCTAGTAGCTGGTGCAGCACTGTTTTTGATTTTGGGCCTGGGAACTGTGCTGATAACATCAGTGTTTTCAGTTACTGCTTGGCAATGTTTAGGCTGGCCAAGGACTTTCTGAGCCTCATGCTCTGCCAGGGAGGAGGGGAAGCTGGCAGGAAGCAGAAACAGGGCACCTGACCCAAACTGGCCAAAGAGGCATTCCATACCACAGCACGTCATGCCCAGGATGTAAAAACAGAGAGCAGAGACCCAGAAGGCTGGGGAATGTGCACTGTTTGGTCAGGCTGGGTATTGGGTGGTGAGCAGTTGTATTCTCCTTCCTTGTATTTCTCTTGCCATTATTATTGGTGGTAGCAGTGGTGATTTGTGTTATATCTCAGATACTAAACTGTTCTTATTTCAGCATGTGGGAGTTGCATTTTTTTGTGAGAAGAGAGGGAAGTGAGTGAGAGAGAAAACCTCATGAGGGCTTAAACCACAACACCAGCCTAAACATTACCAAGCAGTGACTGAAAACACTGGTGTTATCAGCACTCTTTGCAGGCCCAAAATCAAAAACACAGTGCTGCACCAGCTACCAAGAAGGAGAAAAATGACTGCTACTGCTGAACCCATGACACCCGGACAGGCTAATATAGAATATGCACCATTTGGGGAACCTAAAGGAATTATTTCTCCTCTGTATGCTTGATTTGTAGATATTTGACTTTTAAAATACTAGTTAAAAATAGAGATTCTAATTTAAAAATCTGTTCCTAAAAATATTTAACATTCATATACGTACTAAGAGCAGAACTCAGCCCTGGGGTTATACTGCAGTACATTAAAAGAAAGAAAATATTTCTCTGTACAAGTCACAGTTTTGGTACTAAAAAGTGTTTATTTTTCCTTTCCCAAAATAACATTTCAGTATTTCACTGTGTCATGGGTTCAGCAGCAGCAGTCATTTTTCCCCTTTAAACAGTAGCTGGTGTAGCGCTGTGTTTTGGATTTTTGGCTTGGGAACAGTGCTGATAACACCAGTGTTTATAGTTATGGCTTAGAATGTTTTGGTT